>SGPL01000550.1:0-21772 GCA_004802705.1 Bondarzewia mesenterica
ATAGGCTAAGACATGTCACTAGTTGATGGACGTGAATAACACATTAAGTATATGCATATTAATGCTCACTAAAGAGGCTATAGCATTAACTAATGGCCTACACTACTAGATGGATATACAGCTCACTGAGACACATACTGTGTTAGATTTTTTAATTTTTTTTTTTTTTTTCTAATTTTTTTTTCACCTATCACTTGGTGCAGCAGGGAGAGTGCCAGTCAGTGCCATANCATGTGTTCCTTTTATAATAAGTAAATTAAACTTCAAGCTGCATGCAGCCTTTTTTTTTTCTCATATACCACTATTGATGCAACTCCCACTAGAGAAAACAAGAAGCAGGATCATCAGTAGAGAAAAAAAAATAAAAAGGTATATTATCTCACTATTATTATTACTAATTCCTTTCCTTTTATTAATAAATGATGCTGTTTGCCTTGTTACATCATGAGAGTGATGCTTACATGATCTTCATGCCATTACTATCACTAGTTCTTGAATAGCTAATATTACTTCTCTAGTTCTCAATGCACACCTTTATCTCCTCCATCTGCTAGCATTAAAGAAAATGCACTGACTGTTCAACCCATTTGTAGTTGCACTTTCCTTATGAATGCATAGCACCAGCTTGATGCTAGCTATTTTAGGCTTGATCATGTCAAGCAAAGAGAAGAAAGGTGATATGGAAGAGGACAAGTTATTCATATTGAGCGAGGGAGACAGCAAAGGTCTGAAAGCCTAAATGCACTCTTGATGAATGAACAAATGCATTCTGTAGCAAGTATGACCCTAGTATTTACAGCATGGATACCATCAATGCTATCAGTGTCTCTATTTATCCCCATCTTACTGATGAGTGCATAATATAGCATGGGGTGAATAGACAAGGTGAAGATATAATGAGCAGGTGATGAGCAGATTAGTGCACATGTGAATGATGCAAATGCTACATATTTAGTGAGTCGATCTACATTGTGTATCTTAAAATCAATCCCACCATCTACTGTTGATAGCAGGAAACCCTCGATTCACTGTTTTGATATGACTGCTAAGCTTAACCAAATCATCAAGACCATCTGCGGACTTAAATGGATGATTGCTTGTGACTTGAACAATGACTACTTCAGTACTAAGTCAAAAGGTATGCTCATCATTAGACCTACCACTGTTAGTAGTATCAAGCCCAGTTGCTTCAAGATCAGAAACTCAGAAGGCATGATGGATAACATTATCACATTCAAGCTCATTGCTCTAGTTCTGTTGACTACATCTCTAAGTTTGAGAGGCATGTTTAACAAGTTCAATAATATTCTCTCCATTATCATCAGTGGCATCTATGAGGATATTGCTATCAGTTGTGACTGTTACTCTAGTTTGACATTCATCAACCACTTGCTGTGCTATGAGCAGGACCTTCATTACAAAATGCTTGTCTTGCTCAGTGAGATTAATAAGGAGTACCAGATCATTCAGGTGGTCAAGAAGGGCATTATTGAAAAGCTAATTGATGCCTGGACTATCAAAACATGGGAAGATGTCACATTTAAAATGCAGTTTGGACACATAGATTTAATGACTAATATAGATATAGAAACTGTGGATGCAGAGAATGCAGTGATGCATGCAGCTGAGTTTATCATTCTAGAGACATTTGAGGATCTGCTGCAAGTGCTGAAGGAGACATGTGATGCACTCATGAGGAAGATCTTCATCCATTCATGGCTAGAGCATGAGCTACTTATTATTTTGATAGACTACAAGTGAGTGCATGAGTTGAGTCTTATCTGCAAGCCTGCTGCATTCATCTCAACAATTTTAGATGAGTGCAGGCAAAAGCTTTTGTACATGAGCATGCAGATTCTAGATATATTCAAAAAGGACATTGACTTAAGTGCTGTCATCAGCCTATTGTAGTTTAAGCATTGCTTGCCCCTATGTGTGATTAAGTTTATCAAGATAATACTCAACATTGTATTCTCACATGTCATGTCAAAGTATACAGCTAGGGATTTATGATCAATTACACTCATTAAATGAGAGATTAATATTAATATTAATTTATTCAAGAGTTTGATAGAGTATTAAAATAAACTTAGATATTAAATATAGTTAAAAAGAGGCAAGAATTATTTATACTGTGCAATACAGTGGCTCTCTTCTAACAAGTTGATTTATTTAAGAGTCTCATGGAGTTTTAAAATAAAGTTGAAGAGAGACAAGAATTGTTCATGCTGTGCAATGTAGTAGCCCTCTCTTAAAAAGTATCTGATAATCTCATAGTCACTGAATATCTGGTCATTATTGTGACTCATGTAAAAGGCTATTTAAAGATCATAAATTTCAATCAATATTCTAAATCTCACAATGAATATGAAAATCACCACTGCATTTTACAGGAATATTATGCCACGATGTGCATCAGCAATTTGCAGATTTTCTTGACTACTTAGCTCACTTAAATGCTATTTAAATTATCTTGATTTAAAAATTAAGAATAAATAAGAGCAAATAAGTAAGTCCTTTTTTTTAATTTCTCTTGATGTTATTATTAAGCAAGGTTAAGAGATACTAAGATATATCAAACAAATTCTGCAAATTGCTGATGACTGATCTCTATGTGATCAGCAAATTATACTAAAATTATACTTATAGATTACACTCGTGCATGATTTCATGCTGATCTATTGATCCTCTTTAGATCATCCATAGATCATTTGTGGGCCCTCAATCCTTGAAAACTATTTTTATTCATTTTCTCAATTGATACTTAACAACATAAAACTCTGTATTTATAAACATAAATTTATATACCTTTTTGACTTGTTCATTTTATGGCCGCACTTTATATAGTTTTCTAACTGGCACATTTTTCTCTCTCGCTCTTTATTACCTCACAATCACATATATTATCATCATGAATACTCTAGCCTCTATTGTCAATCATGTCATCATCACATTATCTAGCAATTTAGAGATCTCTCAGATTGTCATGATACTAAAGATGTCTAGGTCCGTTGTTTTGGTGAGTCTGATACTTGCTCACTCTGTACTACCCCTACTATTACTACCCCTTCTTAACAGGCCTCATATATGTAGTACATGCACATCTCATGTTATTAGAGATGCTTAAGTCATCTAGTATGCAACATATTAATAAATATTGTAGAACACCATTTGCTATTAGTTGAAAGGTATACATTTACTCTCTTCACTCATCATCATTTGCAAAAATGTCCTACGTAAATTTAATTTAATTTATAGAAACAATCTAATTCAGCAAATAAGGTAACTACCTTTTTTTTATCTTGATCTTATTCACTTCAAATAAGATTCAAATAAGAGTAATTCTAGTTTTAAATAAAAGTAATTTTATTGCAAAGTAATAATAAAATAAAATTTCGCTTTTTTACCTCTTTTTTATTTATCTGCTTATTATTAAATCTCAACTTATTATTCAACTCAACTTTTTTTTTTGCTCAATGTCAGATTTGAACTTACAACTTTATTCATTTATAAATTTCAATCAAACATAAATGCTATTTTTACTATTACACTATGCTAACTTAATAAAATTAAAATACATATTATAATATATAGAGTCAAATTTGGCTTGAACAAATTTCTACCTCCATTTACTAATATTGAATGCTATTTTTCTTTATTTTAACCCTTATACAAATTTGTACTGTGATAAATAACAATGTGAATTTATCTAATAACTGGCCTGCTATTATATATCTCAATAACAATAGGTGTTTTAACATTGTCATCTATAATGAACTTATATAACTTTTTATTTAGCACACTAATTTATACTAAAAAGAAATTGTCTTTCAAATTTTTACCTGATAAACCTTAGCATATAGCCTTATAAATAGTCAAGAATATAAGAACTCAAGACTTTTGCATTTATTGTATAATTATAAATTAAATATTCTATAAAGTGAATAATAAAAATATCATTTATAAATAGNGTATTTAAAGATATTTACTCTANTACAAAAAAATATGCCTANTGANATTGTGAGCAACATTAAACATANCCACTAATAAATTACAATAGTAAGCTCAAGTATTCTGAAGTCATAATACTCATTCAAAANACTTCAGAATAAATCAAAGTAACAGTTAAAATAATATAGCATAAGCTCTGAACAGCATTACATTTGCACTACAGAAAATTACAAAATAAGCTGCAAAAATCAGATGCAGCTAACTATGCCTAATTTGAGCCTGGCTANAATAATAATATAACCTATTCATNGGTNATAAGTTACAGATGCTTTAAAATTAGTAAAGTTAAAGGATCATNACATATTGCAACAACTATCNTGAAACTACTGAATAAGATAAAATTATTTTAAAATATATATTTTAAAATGTCTCTGATATCTTACATGAAGCAATGTGAAGCAAAAATCTAATAGTAATCATTGGTTATATAGATTGTTTGCAAATACATAAAACTATCACATATCACAAGGATCAATTCTTAGTACAAATTAATTGTATTAGTATAGTATTACCTTAACTAGGGTAAAAAGAAGGTATTATATTAATAATAGCTTAGAGTATAAAAATCTCAGATGTTATAATTACTTTTATTATTTTATAAAAGTATAAATTAATCACATATCTAGACTTAATATAAGAATGAATTAAAACTTAATAATAATATAGTAAAAGTTGAAAAAATAGTTGAAGATTAAAAAAAAAATATAATAGGTAATATTAGCAGATGAAGAGGTTAAAAGAAGTTATAGAGAAAAAATTATTATAAAAGTAGCACATTTACCATTATAGTTAATGAGCTATGGATTATCAGTAAATTAGATCTTATTCACTTCAATAATTTGACTTTCAAAATAAAATGTGATTAGATCAATAAGAGCTTATTTCTACTTATTTACATAGAGTGTTTTTGCAGATAATTTTTATATGGCAGGGCTTCATGTTTGATTAGCAAGCCCTTGGCCTTACTGTTTCAAGATGATAGGGCTTCTCCCTTCTCCAGGATATCTAGCTTCATTGTTTTAGCACAACAGAGTTTGCGCTCATTCACTATTTTTTTTAGCCCTATTTTTTTTTAGCACAATAGGATTTATGTTCATCCACCTCACTCTGCATCTTCATTGTTTCTCATGATATGGCTTCTTGCTTACTCACCTCACCTTCAGTCTATTATTTCAACATAACAAGGCTTTATACTCTGTTTACTATGCTCACCCCTAGTCTTATTATTTTGACATAATAGACTCTATGCTTACCCACTACACTTATCGACCACATTCTCAACTCACTATTTTGACACAATGTGCTTTTACTATTGCCCACTTTAGATCTAACCCCATCATTTCATTATAATAAAGTTTTGCACTCATTCACTTATTCCCAGTCATGTTTATTTCATATCACTGCATCTTTAGCCTCACTATTTCAACACAATGGGGTGTTGTTCTCGACTTAACACCTTTAACTTAAAATTTTAAAATGATGAGGCCTCACACTCCCTCAGCATCTTAACATGGTCAGTTTGTACTTCATCACTATTTCTTTGTGACTGACAGCTCATAACATATATGCAAGTCTGAGGTGCATAATCTACATAGATTTCTCCACATATGGTACACTACCACCTTACTAATCTCTATACTTACTCTCCAGTAGGTATACATGAATTTTGTGAGGCTAATTTATTTCAGATTCATAAGTGCTAGAGCTACTACATGAGCACTGTGAAGATGAGGTGAGTTTTCACACTCTGCTGCTAGCTCACCTACCTCTTGTAAAATAAAATTAATATGTGCTGACATGCCTGCAGTATCACCAGTTAAATCAATGAGGGTAGATGACATTCTGAGTGCAGCACTAGGATCTGAGCACATGAGGATTTGAGAGAGCTTAGAGCTTGTTGTACTATTGTGATTCCAGCTCTTTTTACCTCTACTTGATATAGTATTAATACCTTTTATATATTTATGTATGCTATCTTTTGCTAATTTATCATGTGGAGAGTGCATTCATGTACTAAGAGCATGAAATTTAAGGAACTAAATCTAAAGCATCAGACCAATATGCCCTAATAAGGATAACAAAATTAATTTTAATAACTATAAGGTAACTATCTAATAAAGTGTGAAGGTTAAAATTATCCAGAGAGATAATTTATGAAGGATTTCACTATGATTTCAGCATAATCTCTAGAGTAACTATATTATTTTCTAGAGATCATGCAGACAGTGTAATTTGTGCATAATTTCTATATTATTTTTGTGTTATTTACTAATCATGCAAAGATCACACTATGGTGTTATATTCCCATGAAATGCAGTGTACGTAGAACTATTATTCATTGCTAAGAATAATTGTTGTGGGTATACATTTAATATTTGAAAGGGTTTTTAAAAGCATCACAATCTAAAAATAGTTTTGACTCATGGAAAGAAAATGTGCTAGAGTAAAATTCTTATTGTATTATTAAATCTTTACCTGACTCATGCTTGATGTAGTATTTATAGTACAGCTACATTCTAACTTTAGATTACATTAGACAGCTGATATGTTTTTAACGTATGCTTAATATAAAAAAAGGCTATATATTGTGGATATAATTTTAATACTATTTAGAATTTGACATATTCATAAATTGAGTAGGGCAGTCAGCAGCCTGCTCGAATGACTTGAGTGATCCTCACCCTCAATTATGCCACTCAAGCTCTGACATACATTATTAATAGTTTCTAGCAATAAATGCTTTTATAAATTAGGGAAGTATAAGGTATCTATACTGTACAAACATAATTTTAAAGAGTTTTTGTTTTTAGTTTGTCCATCTGTAAGGCCAGCCACAAGAATATATCAATAATTAATCATTGCCTGATAACACAAACCTCACTCATCATGGCCCTTTCCTCAATATCTTGTCACTGTAAATCTCATGAATGTGATAGTAGAAAAATAATATACAATGAATGCAAAAGACATAAGGGACATGATTAAATAATAGCATGTCTTTATATCACTAGATAATTGTTCTAGTTTGATATCTCCTTCACAAGCTATAGAAACTATAAATCCTCTGCTATTGATCTCACAGGAAGACTCCTCTTTAGATGAATTAGCACACAAAGTCTTTAATATGACACTGCACGGTGAACCTGTGAAGCCTCACTTTGATGCCATGTAAAAGCAGGAGGGATCAGTCAATGTTGTTATCTCTCCATCAAAAGGGTGAAATACACCTTCTCCTAAAGCTCCTCAAGCACTTAACTAGGACCCTCAAACACTATAAAACAATTTGGCTATCTTGGATACAGATCTTCACATTTATATTGAGTAGTTAGTGATTATGAAGGAGTAAGAATAATCTTTACCTCTGAATGATGATGCAAAAAAAGAAATATTGGCAGAGCTGCACTAGCAGAAGAATACTTCAGAGCCTCATTTATATAAGTAGAGTGAATGCCTACTCTTAATAACATAGCAGTGACTGGTCTCAGATCTACAATGCTTAAGCAACTGTTGCTTCAGCTTGAAGATATTTTGCAAGTTAAAATAAAACTTGCCAGATCCATTAAACTACATACAACTACAGTAATACACAATACCAGTAAGTTTGCATACAATTTTTACTTTAAAATTGAAATGAATGTAGTCCAGAGAACATTTTTTCAATCATTCACTACAAAGTACAACTTGCTTGTTGTTCTCACCACATTCATAACATTAGTGTTGAACATCCTTGGGCACATCACATGGCCTTTCTGTAACTATACACTTTATATGCTGAAGATAATAATTGAATATGCTTTATAATGAGGATCAAGTCTGATGATAAATAAACATCAAATATTGAATAACTTTCCTCAAGATATACATTCTGTCCAGAATGATCATCTTCAACCTAGAACTAAAGATTATTATTTTTTCATCTTGTCCAAAATGCTCCTGCACTTATATATTGAAAGATAAGAATAGATTGTGAGTAATATCCTTCATGCTACACATATCACCCTTATAAAAGCAGCCAGGAATGCAGCACCTATCTTATAAAGCATCAAATCATAAAGAAGAAAAGTGTTTGTGCACTTATCCATCTCTTTGCAAAGAACAACTTCACCAAATTCAAAACTGACTTGCTCAGTTAGCTTAGCATAAAAGCCACAATCACTCAATAAATGATCTATAATTGATGACAAGACTTATAAAACATTGCAGATGGGTCTAGTATAAGAGAGCTGCAAGGTTCAGATGAAAAGCCATTTCTAGATGGTCCTGAGGATGAGCTCTAATTTATTTAGAGCTTGTTTATTAATTTTTTTCAATCCTTATCTAAACAATGCAGCTAAAAAGTTTATGTCAATGGGTTCTATCATAATGGCTTATTTAGAGCTACCTCTAAGCCTGCAATATAAGTCTATGAACCTTTATTTGATGAGTGTGATATCTGAGCTATGAGAATTATCTAATGAGGAGATTGATCACTTCTTATAGCGATGTTATCTCTATTGTGATAGCATAGAGTGTTTTTTACTAGGATATATCAGTATTCTATAAGATAAATGGAGTATTCAGCCATAGCTCTAGTGGTCACTGATTCACCAGTGGCTNACAAGGTTAGCAGACAAGCATCTTATATAGTAGAACTTTTTTTTGCTNTATGCNCTACTTGCAAAAAAAATAATATCAATANTATAGATCAGATATCTAATGTATGGAAGGATCATATTTATAAAGAGATCAGGACTGCAGCCTTAGCTTGGCATAAGACCCT
The DNA here is from genome assembly GCA_004802705.1 of Bondarzewia mesenterica. NCBI lineage: Eukaryota > Fungi > Basidiomycota > Agaricomycetes > Russulales > Bondarzewiaceae > Bondarzewia > Bondarzewia mesenterica. The sequence goes on from SGPL01000550.1 coordinate 8,771, forward strand.
TATAAAGGTAGCNCAAAAGAAGCTCTTTAAGCAAACTAGTATTTAATAGTCCATTCTGATAAAGTTGCCATACTGGGACCCTTCAAAAAGTATCATTATTGATGCCATGCACAATCTGTTTCTAAGTCTTATTCAGTATCATTTTTGTGTCACTCTAGGAATGGACATATCTGAAGCAAGAGATAAAAATGTTGAAGAGATAATGTCACCATATTATTCAGTACCTTTATATCATCTTAGACAGACTAGCTGAAGCTGCTTTTTATCTGATGCTGATATCTAACTAAGCTTGGCTGACAGCCATAAGGCCCCATTATAGATAGTTTAGCCACTAATATTATTCACCACTTTGATGGTTTAGTAGAGCACCCACTCACTCACTGTTTACCTGTCTGATAGTTCAGCTGAGATTTTTAGAGAAGGTAATGATGTCAGGCTTGCTTACTGTTCACTGTATCTAATAGTTCAGCTGAGCACCTTCTAGACAGACATATGGGCCTTGCCTGCTCATTATTCATCATCTTTGATAGGTTAACTGAGCACGTAAAAAAGTGTTTTGCTTGTTCACCATTTACTGTATCTAGCAGTTCAGCTGAGATTCTTAGGGAAGGTAATAAGGTTGGGCTTGCTCACTATTTACTGTGTCTAACAGTTCAGCTAAAATCCTCAAAGAAGGTAATGAGGTCGAGCTTGCTCACTGTTCACTGTGTCTAATGGTTCAGTCAGGATTCTTGAGGAAGATAATGAGGCTAAGCTTGCTCACCATTCACTATATCTAATGATTCAGTCGAGATTCTCGGAGAAGATAATAGAGACTGTCTCTGATGGTTCAGCTAAGATTCTTAAAAAAGGTAATAAGAATCATCTTTAATGATTTAGCTAAGATTCTCATAATATGTAATAGAAATTATCTTCGATAGTTTGACCAAGACTCTCAAAAAATATAATGAGACTATCTCTGATGGTTCAGCTGAGATTCTCAGAGAAGATAATAAGATTAGGCTAGCTCATCATTGATTATCTTTAACAGCCTGGCCGAGATTTTTAAAAAAGGCAATGAGATCAGGCTGACTTATTATTGAGTGTCTCTTATAGCCCAGTTAAGATTCGCGAAAAAGTTAATTAGATTAAGCTGGCTCACTATTGACTGTCTCTGACAGCTTGACTAAGATTCTCAAAGAAGGTATATTTTTAATAATATTTACCTTTACTAGTGTGATTATTAATCTTCCTTGAGAAGGTGTAGAACTTTGCTGAATGACCACAGCTTCAGCCAGCATATATTCTACATTATAATAGCTTCTTGCTCATATGCCACACTTGTATATTCATTCCTATTAGTACTTATATTATATTTATAATGATGTTCAGCAATGTGATCATTGTTCTTCCCTAAAAAAAGGTGTAGAACTTTGCTGAATAGCTTCGGCATCAACAAACATAAATTATGCATTAAAATAGCTTTAGGCCAATATATTAAACTTGTATATTCATCCTCGTTAACACTTGTGCTGTTTTCTCAATGATGTTCATCAGTGTGATCACCATTCTTTCTTAGAAATGTGTAATACTTTGCCAAATGGCTTCAACTTCAGCTAGCATGGATTCTACATTACAATGCCTTCCTTAATATATATCACACTTATATATATTTATCTCCACTGGCACTTATGCTGTATTTACAATAACGTTTAGCAGTGTGATCACTGTTCTTCTCTGAGAAGGTGCAGGACTTCACCAAATGACTTCAGCATCAGCAAGCATAAATTCTGCATCAAAATAGCTTCAGACTAATATATCAGACTTGTTTATTCCTCTCCACTGATACTTATGCACTTTTCTCAATGATATTGCCTGATGAGATCACTGTTCCTCATTGGAAAGGTGTAAGACTTTGCCAAATGGCTTCAGCATTATTCAAAGAGCATTCTTCATCACAATACCTTTCTGCCAAGATATAAAACTTATATATTCATTATATATAACACTTGTTCTATTTTCTGAATGATATTTCCTAGTGAGATCACTGTTTCTTACCAGAAAGAATGATAGCATTTCTAAACAGCTTCAGCACTGTATAATGTGGATTATTTATTATAATAGCTTTCTATACATATATCATAATCATATATTCCTCTATCTTAACTCTTATTTTGCATCTTCAGACTTGCTTACTGATAAACATACTGTTCTTTCTTGAGGAAGGCAAAGCCTTTGCCAAAAGGCTTCAGTGAGCTTTGACATACATTATACATCTTAATAGCTTTTTTTTTAATATATAAAACTTAAATATTCATCTATAGAAACTCTTGTTATACATTATCTACTATGCTTTTAATAAGATATCACTATTGTTGCTTAAGAAGGACTAAGACTTGCACAAAAAGCTTCAGTGAGTATCAGCCTAGGTTTTACATGATGATAGCTTTCTGCACATATATGAAAATTTATTAAAAGTCAGCTCTACAGTGAGCAGGGCTTGATGACCTTTTAGACTTTTCTGTAACTACTATACATACATTACATATCGTGACTGTGATACCTCAGTATCTTCTCTTCCTATGCTGAGGTAAGTTTACCACACTGTATGGTATTCTGATGCTTCTTCTGATCACATATACCTATAGCCTGGATATCAGGTATATACCACAATATAGCATCTTCTCTTCCTACATTGAGCCTAGATATCAGACTTCTAACAGATTATGAGACCTGATTTGCTCTGATAAGATAAAGGAGGACATTCACTGTATCAGATCAGCACTAATCTAATATCACCATATCTTCAAATAGCTAAGGCTATGTCTTAATAGACAAACTACAGATAGATGCTGATGATACAAACAACTACCTACTATGGCACAAGATGATAACTGTAATCTTGATGTTATGAGGACTGTGGGCCATTGTTGATAGACAGCTAGCAAAACCCATGATAAGCAGCAGCACCATGATAAAGGAGGAGACAGCTGCCATCAATATGGAAAGAAAAGGACTCAAAAGCAATGTTGCAGATGCTCCTCAATATTTCGAAAGGACTTCTCAATGTCATGCTCAGTGTGGTGAATGCTGTGGGCATGTGGACTATGATTTACAACAACTTCAAGTTTAATATTGCAACTGATATTTTTATCATCATGCAACAGTTCTATTCTATGATGATGCATGATGATGATCTCCCTGGCCATTTGAACAAGCTAAGCACCCTTTATTATTAAATTTCCTCCTTCGACCTCACTGTCAAGGACTCCATCCTCATTCAACATATCTTATCCTCTCTCACCAAAGACTATGACCTCATCATTGACTCCATTGGACCTATCAAGGACCTCAAGTCAAAGGACCTCTGTGACTAGCTTCTCAACAGTTACCATCAAAAGAAGGCATGAGAAGAAGCCAAAGGAATCATCAGTGATGTGGCAATGCATGCAGGTGGCAGCAGCAGGAGCTTTAGTGGTGAAGAAAATTAAGGTAAATAGGGCAAAGGCTGAGGTGGCAGGAGTCATGGTGGCTGTGGGTGAAGGATGCGGCCTCTTAGCACTTTGGCAGAGTGTTCAACATGCCACCAGAAAGGGCACTACTAGTGGAATTGTCCTAAAAGAGATAATAATCAGCATGTATACAATGCGGAGAGTGCAAATGTAGTGAGCAGTAACCATGAGACATTGCTCTTCACCTTTTCATCATGAGACCCCCTTGAAGCCTCCTTAGCAACTAGCACATCAGCTCTATGGATTATTGACATGAATACCTTATCACATCTGAGTGGTGAGCAGGAGAATTTTGTTAATTACCTTCCTATCAGTCGCACAGTAGACACTGCACAAAAGGGTGCTGCACTGCATTGCCCTGGTCAAGGCACCATAGTCATACAGACTTGCGCATCTAATAGTTCACCTGTGACACTGACCCTATAGGACGTGCTGCATTCATTTAATACTGCCTATAATCTGCTTAGTATAAGTAAGCTTGATAAGGCCAGAGGGACTACTGTGTTCGGTGGAGGGCAAGTCAAACTATTTAATGCAAATAGATAAAAGATCATGGGGGGCAGGCTGTCAAGCAATTTATACTTCCTCAATTTACCTTTGCACTATGCACAAATTTCAATCCCGATACTCTCAAATGATGCTGCATTCATAGCAGTACCACTGACTTGTGCACTCTGGCACTACTGATATAGTCACCTCAGAGCTTTAAATCTCAACCTCCTCATCTCAAAGAGGATAGTCAAAGGCCTGCACCTCACATCCAAGGTACTGGCATGACATTGTGAAGATTACATGCTTGGAAAGCACTACTGCACCTCCTTTCTAGCTACCACCAATTGATGTGCAATGGAGCTGCTTGAGCTTGTGCACACAGATGTGAGTGGCCCTCACTCCTGAGCCCATGGGGGTGACTGCTACTTTATAACCTTCATGGATAATGCCTTAAGATGGTCTGTCAAATACTGGATGCAATGCAAGAGCGATATTTTTACGTGCATTTAAAAGTTTATTGCCATGGCTGAAAAACAGACATTCCACCACCTTAAATATTTTCACTAGACAACAGCATTGAGTATCTGAGTAGAGAAGACATTAGGTAGTTTATGGAGCACAAAATACTCCTTGAACTCACATACTCACCATCACAGAATGGCATACTAAGTGCCTAAACTAAACTATCATTGGCCGTGTAGTGGCTATTATAGAGGACAGTAGTCTTGTCTGATACCTGTGGCCTGAGTTGGTCACTGCCATTATCTACCTAAAGAACCTAGGCCTGATAGTGGTGCTCGATGGAAAGATGCCATATGAAGTTTGACGTGGGTGCAAGCCCGACATCTTGTACCTGCATGCACTAGGTTGCTGAACTTATGCATAAATACCTACACAGAAGCACAAGAAATTTAATGTGCACTCTTTGCCCTGCATGCTCTTAAGAATACTACAATGATACTGCCTATCATGTGTATCACCCCAAAATATATCACATTATCAAGATGCGCAACATGCATTTTTTTTGAGGATGTTATACTGCTATCCAAGCATCAACCCACTGTCACCTCAGTGAATGATAGATTTGATGTCATATTGCCACTGCAGAGATTCAGCGTGATGGTACTTAGCCCTACTAGCAAGGCAGAACTAAGCGCCCCATTACATGACATTATGGATATGATTGTATCTGCCATTGGAGATAGTGTGCCACTAAGTGATGATGCTATATAACATGCTGCATAAAATAGGGGAGGCAATGCACTGCAAGACAGTGCACACATGCATGAGGGGGATGGCATCAAAAATGAGCCAATGGAAGATGATGTCATGCTAAGTGGGTGAGCAAATGCATCTCCCATGCATATCAGCACATTGGAATGATGGCTGCATACCGCAAACATGCTGCCCATCTAGTGCACAGCTATTACTGCATCTGAACCTGCTCAACAGTCAGTATTTATCCTAGATACTGCAAGCTCATTGAGGCAACTCATCTCATAGTGGCCCCTTTTACCTCTCACGCTGCCTCTACCATCTCTACCTCCACTCCAGTCCTTTCAGCTCTATCATAGCATGTGTGCCCTCACTCCTAGCATAAAATAGGTTGAGATTGATCACTAAGCAGCAGAAGCTCAAATGTGGCATAAATAAAATTGTGCTACTCACCAATATGTTGCCACTACCAAGGCTGTGCAGCCTGATCATGCACTACCACTAGGAGAGAGTAGAGATAGTGCTGACAAAGTTGAACGCTCTCTGTTCACAGTGGCACTTGAGGTCACACTGATGACTGAGGATGGCCCCGAGTCATATCGAGAGGCTATGAGCTACAAAGAAAGAGAGAAGTGAGAGAAAGCGATGAAGGAGGAAATAGAAAGTTTGATGAAAAATGGAATGTGAGAACTTACCAAGCTGTCAACAGGATAAAAGGCTGTAGGTTGTAGGTGGACCTACAAAGCCAAACATGATGAATACAATGTCACAATGCACTGGAAGGTGTGTCTCATCATGCAAGGCTATTCACAACAGCCTCGTATTGATTTTAATGACACTCATGCTTCCATCACTCACTTCAAATCTTTTTGCACTGTTATGGCCCTTGCAGCTAAAGAGGACTGGTGCCTCAAGCAAATAGATGTGAAGTCAGCTTACTTGAATGGCATTCTCGAGGAGGAGATCTTCATGAAATAACCTGAGGATTTTGCCATCCCAGGGAAGGAGAACCTCATCTTACACCTCAAGAAATCTCTTTATAGCCTAAAGCAATCCAGTAAGATCCGAAACAAGATGCTCAACTATGCATTATGCTCTATTGGCTACACCCACTCTCTTGTTGACCCCTATATCTACTACTGCACCATGGATGAAGAGTGTTCTATTATTGTCATTCATGTTGATGATATGCTCCTTGCTGCTAGCATGAAGGAGGAGATGTTGCAAATGAAGGAGGACCTCTACAAACTCCCCTTTGAGACTGTTGAACTTGGTGAACCATAGATGCTACTTAGTATGACTGTCTCTCATGACTGGGCCAACAAGACTATTACAATCTCACAGTCCCACTACCTGCAAAATATCCTAGAGCATTTTTAGATGGCAGACTGTAAGACACATGTTACCATGCCCATTGATCTTATGAACCACTTGATGAAGAAACAGTGCCCCAAGAATAATGCAGAGTGAGTTGAGATGAGGGACTATGACTATGCCAGAGCAGTTGGAGTGCTCATGTATGCAGTGATTGCTACTCACCCTGACCTTGCTTTCACTATACAGTCCTTGGCTCAGTTCATATTAAACTTAGGTATAACACATTGGCATGCAGTGAAGCAGGTCCTCCACTATGTTAAGGGGATATTAGACTAGTCCCTGATATATGGGGGAGATAGCAATGCTTGGGTGCCCATTGGATATACAGATGCTGATTGGAGAGCTAACTCAACAGACTGGAGATCAGTTTTAGGCTATGCTTTCTTCCTCTCTGGTGCCACGATATTCTGGAGTTCAAAGAAGCAGTAGACTGTCACCGACTCCTTAGCCATCGTAGAGTACATGGTGATAGCCCATGTAGTTAAAAAGGCATTATGGCTCCATTCCCTTCTTACTGAGATCGGCTAACCTCAACTCACCTTGACCTTTATTCATGCTGATAAATAGGCAAGCATTGCTATGTTGAAGGACCATATCTATCATGCTCACACTAAGCATGTTGACATCACTTATTATTTCATTCATGAATGAGTGGGGGACAAGATGGTATACTTCAAGAGTATGTAAAAATAGGGGAGAACATGGCAGATATATTTATAAGGAGTTTACTATGCACTACACACTATGAGTTTTCTTATAACTTAGGACTCATCGCAGGCTGAGGGGGAGTGTTGGAAGTCAGCCTTATAGTAAGTGGGGCTCGACGGCCTTTCAGACTTTTCTATAACTACTGTATATACATTACATATCTGACTGTGATATCTCAGCATCTTCTCTTTCTATGTTGAGGTGAGTTTATCACGCAGTACAGTATTCTGATGCTTCTTCTAATCGCATATACCTACAGCCCAGATATCAGGTATATACTACAATATGACATCTTTTCCTATATTGAGCTCAGATATCAAACTTCTTACAAACTTGCATATTAGTTCATGGGGCCACTTGTTCTGCATTTACCATATGCTCCTTAACAAAAACACCATTCTTCTTTGGGAAAGATAAAGACTTCAGTGAGTGCTGGCATGAATTCTTTATAAAATTACCTTTCTGGTGAGGTATTATAATTGTATATTTATCACTAATAGCACATTCCTCAAGCCATTTATGTCAGCAATTTGCAATTTTTTTTAACTATTTAGCTCACTTAAATGCTACTTAAATTGTCTTGATTTAAAAATTAAGAATAAATAAGAGCAAATAAGTAGGTCTTTTTTTCTTAATTTCTCTTGATGTTATTATTAAGCAAAGTTAAGATATATTAAGACATATCAAAAAAAATTCTGCAAATTACTGATGAGCCATCCTATGCTGGCTAAAGCTGAAGCCATTTGGCAAAGTATTACACCTTCCTGAGAAAGAATAATGATCACACTGATGAACATCATTGAGAAAACAGCACAAGTGCTAGTGAGGATAAATATAAAAGTTTGATATATTGGCCTGAAGCTATTTTGATGCAAAATCTATGTTTACTAATGCTGAAGCTATTCAGTGAAGTTCTACACCTTCTCAAGGAAGATTGATGATCACACCAGTGAAGGTGAATATTATTGAAAATATATCTTCCTTGAAAATCTCAACCAAGCTGTCAGAGACAGTCAATAGTGAGCTAGCTTGATCTAATTAACTTCCTCGAGAATCTTGGCTGAGCTATAAGAGACACTCAATGGCGAGCCAGCTTGATCTCATTACCTTTTCTAAGAATCTCAGCTGAGTTATTAAAAATGATCAATGACAAGTTAGCTTGACCCTATTACCTTTTCCAAAAGTCTCAGCTAGGCTATCACTCACTAGCTTAACCTCATTATCTTCCTTGAGAATCTCAGCTGAATCATCAGAGATGGTCCTCATTATATTTTTTGAGAGCNTTAGCTGATCCATCAGAGATAGTCCTTATTACATTTTATGAGAATCTTAGTCAAACCATCAGAGATAGTTCCTATTACTTTTTTTTTTTTGAGAATCTCAGCTGAACTGTCAAANATGATTCTCATTACTTTTACTAANAATCTTAGCTAAACTGTCAGACATGGTGAATAATGAGCAAGCTTGACTCTATTATCTTCCTCGAGAATCTTAGCTGATCTATCAGACCTAGTGAATAGTGAGCAAGCCCAAACTCATTACTNTCTCTAAAAATCTCAGCTNAACTATCAGATATAAATGGTGAGCAGGCAAGACCTATATGTCTGCTCAGATGAACCATCTATAATGGGCCCCATAGCCATTGGCCAAGCTCAGCTAGACATTAGCATTAGGCAAAAAGCAGCTTTGGTTGAACTGTTTAAGATGNTACAAAGGCACTGAATAGGCTCATGTCATAAATCCTTGAGCAAGTTGTCAAAGCCAGATGCATTCTTTNCTCTAACTCATCTATTGAACAAGTCCAAAAGATTGAAATGCCTACACTAAAAGTAATCTGTTGAGAGGAGGGACTCACTATTANAGTTCATAGGCAGAAAAGATTAAAGAAAGCTAATCTGATAGCAGCCCTATTCATGAGTTTCTTCTTCATTTAAAGACTTGCTCTTATGGGCTGATGAATAAGGGATTTAAGTCAAACACTTCCACTCCTATAACCCTANATAATAGTGGATCTCTCACACTAAGAAGAACCAGTCAAGATACTGGTGCATAAAATGCTACTNTTTTGATAGATGAAGAAGTTTGCNATGAACTTGTTNAAGAGCAAAACACTGTAAGTGTTGAATTAGATGCTACCGATAGATGAACTAAAGATAACATTAAACAAATTCAAGAAGACATATGAGAAACAACCCATCTTTANTAGTATTACAGTCCNCCCCAATCTTNGCTCATCAAGTTATGGTAAACTGAATGCAAATCAATGAAGATCTTGCATTGAATTTGATCTTCTCATCTCTCTGATTCACCATGTGATTAACCGAACAGGCAAAAATATGGCACAGAATAGTCAACATCGAGCCCTAGTTTATAGTACCATGCTTTTTACCATTACTCACCATTGGACAACATTATATTAAATATCAGCAAAGCACGTGCAATAATATATAAAGACCGTAGATGCATACTTATATACTCTTGCCAAATTACTGCCCCATCTCAATCACTAACCTAATCACCATAACACCCTTTACCTTAGCAAGTATTTTCTGCTATTTAGCCCTGTTCATAATTAGTGGATGTTTCTATTTAAGAGGGTTATTAGAATGCTTTAACAAATAAATATCAATAGCAAAATTAGTACTTTTGCAATATTTAGAGTAATAATCAAATAGCTGATGTATTGCTGCAGGTTAGCTTGAAGTGACAATATTATAATATTATAGTCATTTGGTGCTACATTAAATATCAAGGCATTTCTGCAATATTTAAATTATCTACCCACTCTTTAAAAGTGCACACTTATCATAAAAGAATCCTATGGTGATCAAGAATGGAGAACATTAATGACAAATATATGTACTCTCAATTTCAATATCAGCAGGAAAACTAGCTTAAGTAGGCAGCTGACATAGGATATAATTAACTAAAAGAAGGCACGAATACTAGATTATGACATATACCTAGTTCTCAAGGCCAGCAAAAACATTTTACATGCAGAGCTAAATAATTGGATTTTACCCTGTGTTGTTCATAACATTTATTATGCTACCTCTTATGAAATGGAACACTATAGCATCATATTTTTTCAGCCATACAGAGGGCATAAACTTGTATGATACTATTAGCTATCTGGAGGTGCACATGTGGAGTACATCATGCTCATAATTCATAGATATCTGCCCCTTTATTTGAGTGCTAGAGATCTCTTTAGGCTATATTATAATTTCAGCACAAGTCTCTGATCATCAGAGCATGTTAAGCAGCCTGATGTAATACCCTATATTTAGAATATATATTATGACATACATCACAAATGGAATTCATGGATTTACATTTTGAAACCCCTTAACAGGGTAAGACTATATGAATTCATTTCACTCTGAGTAATTATTAATCTCTTTCTTATTCCATAAAATTTTTGAAGTCAAAGATGGTTCATTTAGATATTCTTCAAGAGTTGCATATATATATAAAACATGATCAGGTACAAGAGATGAAGGTACAAGAGATATATACAATATATAAAGATTGATTGAAAGCTCTATACTACTCATTGTTGTCATTATTATATATAACTATATGATTAAACCCCATTTATGATGCATAAGAATAAGATCCAACACTGCCATTTATAAAATTATGCAGATGATGATCCACTGCATGTGCAGTGGTAGTACTAATTACTAAAATAATGTGGAAGGCATTAATGATAATTATAGTCAAAAAGATGGTGAGAAAAATTTGAATAAAGTTAATATGGGCCACTGCCCCAAGCAATTCCACTCGTTCCCTCTCTATTTTACCATCTTTCTTCTGAGAGAGGTTATAGATTCAACATAATTTTAAAAGACAATAATATAATATATCTAGTCTTGTGTGCTTCTAAATTTTGATATCAGAAGGACTGTCATTAACAACTAACTAGTTCACTGACTGAAAATACATGTATAGCCATCATCACCACCTACAACCACCTAGCCCTTGAGTCCATCCTGAATATTGAAGAGAGAAATTTTTGAGAACTGAATGAGAGAATATTTTTAGCCTTTCTATTGAAGAAAAGTTATATTCATCGACACCACTAAGAAGATTGATTATAAAGAGGCTTTTGCTGTTAAGACCTAGATTAGCATTTTTACTATTAGATAGTTAGTACCTTTCAAAAGAAACAGCTAATGAATGAGTACATACATGTAGGAAGCATCTTTGATCACTTGAGACTCCACAGCTAGACAGAATAATAAAAACTTATTATGGAGTTCAACTATGTTATAATTTAAGGTTAATAGATATATACATTTCATGAGACTCTAAATAATACACAATGATGCTAAAATCTCTATCACAGAAGTAGATGTTTTTGCTAATATATTCTTAGGTGGCGACAATATTAAACTTATAAATATGCCTGTTAATTATATAAATACAATATAAATAATGCACGAAGTGTAACTACCTTCATCTGTAGTTGGCATCTTCCACACTTGAGGTAAATCTCCTCCTGTGGTGGTAATTTGACTATGTACAGAGTCATATGCAATATTTTCTATAGCTCTATCATCATAGGCAACAGTCAAAGATATAAATTTGAAATGAGATTGGAAGGTATAGTTAGTCAAAAGTCTTTAGGTGATAAGGTTAGTACATTTATATCTCCCCACCAATACAAATGTAGAGTGCCATCAGCACAGCTGAATATAAATGCCTTTTTATTGCTTGCACCAAGATCAATTTAAGCAATGGCAGTAATTGGACTATAAAATATGCAATTGATTTCTTAAATGTTTTCGCCCATATAGAGATTCCATACAATAAGAACTGCATCATTGCTTTAAAAAAAAGCTGTCATTTACATGTTAATGAAGGCATTGAGATATATTTACCTCCACTAAGGAGACATATATAGTCTAAACTAATCACCAAAGAGCTGATGCCCTCTTGTGAGCAGCAAGAGTCTTCATCAAGGTGACCTGATATCTATCTATAAAACAAGTGCCAAATTAACAAAATTGACCTATAATGACTTACTGAAGAAACTAAAGTTTTGGCCTTAGACATTGACATAATTTAGATACTGGAGTTTCAATAAAGCTGAATGTAGAACATATTACATTATATATATAGGGTAGAGAACAAAAAGAAAAACAACTTTACAATAAACTCACTCTTTTGATAATTGTGTACCAAGGCTGCTATAGTTTCCAATGCTAAGAGCAGATACAATTATCAGAAGGTAAGGACCTTGTTGAATACAGCACAACTTATTAATATTTTTAGCATTTTAAAATTATATAAATATAAATAATAGATAATATAGAGATTTGAGACTTATTGTCAATGGAATAATAATGTAGAATCCAACATAGACAAAAGCACGCCATAGGGGATGATATAATAATGGATAAAAAAACAAAAGATCACTAAATGAAAGAAACTACAGCTCAAGTCAATCAAAGTCTAATGTATACATATGAGAAAGACTGGCGACACACTTATAAAGCTAAATATAAATTGCTGCCTAATAGAGACATTGATCTACAAGAATTAGCTCGACAGCTAGAACTCATAAACTATCTAGTGAGTCACCTACCAAATTGATGTTCAAAAACTAAAATTAAAACTCACTATATCAGGTCATAGACCCCAATAATTGCTGACTGTTCTATAAGTACAGTCTACAAAGACTTAAAGTGGGAGATATAGAGGATCTTATCAA
>SGPL01000551.1:5458-21700 GCA_004802705.1 Bondarzewia mesenterica
TNACCTNGTATTGATATTGACATATCTTAGGACATAATATCTCAAGATTTTTGATTGTTTCCTGAGGTGCTTTACACATTTTGTTTTTAAAAACATCATCTGGATTTGATTTGGATTTTTTTTTAAATTGTATACTTAACCTCATTTCAAGGCTTATCCTGATGCCTGTCTGGATGCAATCTGTCATAGATAAGTGTCGATGGCGGACTTGTCCCGCTTATTCTGATTACGTAACGAGACTTTCGACAAAAAGTTGTTGGGTGAATAGCTTTCAGTGTCAGATGGCTCTGAATATATTGAAAACCTTGGAGACGATGTCTTAGGTGAGATAGGCCGGAGGCAGTCTGCGCGACTCAAGCGACTCAAACCTTCAGGTAGCTACTGATTTTCAGCTTCTATTATCACCATCTTAGCCTTTCGTTGTAAGGACACAAATATCCCCCAGGTGGGTTCTCATGGGACCAGACAGTCAGATTCATATGGGATTCATGTTGGTATAGCACTCATGTCTCAGGCATCGTTGAGAGAAAATGCTCATCTCCAACGTAAACATGTTGCTGCAGCTGGTAGGTGATCCACAATATTGTTACTGTTGGTGTTACAATATTTGTATATAGGCAAAGCCCGGGAACGCACACACTGTTCTACCTCACCTAGGCCATATCTTCTCCCCCGTTCCCAGAATCTATCCGTCCATTGTGCTTCCCGTTTCGCAGTTCCCTCAAAGCATCCTTCTTCTATTCGCCTGTCATCAAAATTAGCTGGAGAATCTCAAATGCCCCGGCCTACAACGTTAACCTATTTTGGGCAGGCCAAATACAACCCTCGCTTCGAAAATAGTAACGGACCATGTAACGGTAAACTGGGTATAATCCTGTCAAAATGTAGCATGCAATATTTTTTCTGAATAGTCATCGGTCTTTCAGCGGGACCATCCTCTCTTCCGGAAACTGCAATCAGACCAACCCGGGCGGTCCCCCTGAAACGCCAGAGGTCCAACTCTGTAGAAGATGTAAGACAATTGCTTGTCCGTCCATCCGTGAGTATCATAGTTCCTTCCCTGTTCTTGATGACGTTTTAACTTCAGTCAGCGTGTTGTCCCTCGCGACACTGCCCTCTCTGACCAGGGCGCCCGGACGTCCGACTTCCAGCCCGCTGCTCCCTCTGTTGAGCCTGCCACTCTTTCTGCTCAGCCCACTTTTTTCGCTCTTCCCACAACAATAGCGGCGGAAGGCCAAGCCGTCCGAAAATTTCTGTTCGATCTTCGAATGGGCGAGCGTCACTTCAAGATATTATTTGAAGAAGGAGTGCGCACTGCCGAGGATCTGAAGAGCATTGTGGAACTGTCGCCCGAGGCTAAGAACAGCCTAGGAGAAGACTTGAAGAAAGGAGGCTTTACCCCCTTCGAGTACATGAGGCTGTTTGATGCACTGCTCAAGACATACAAGAAGTAGTCTCATGGTGAACATGTAGTGAGTTAACCATTCATTCATGCGGCCTTATTAACAGTACTTTGCGACCAGTGCCGATTCGAAAGGATTTCATTGATGATTCAGTGTACGGTGACAACATGCATGCTGGGAAGCGTGAATAAGAAAGCAACCGATGTAATGACGATAAAATGTGGTGGATGGTGGATAACAACGAGCCCCGCGTCCGAGATACTGTATATAAAAGAAGCCGTGCTAGTAGTGACGGCAAACAAGTGTTAACCTGGAATCAGACACTAGCATTTCACGAACCGGAAGCAGTGAATCATACCGCATTTATCCCTTGTAAGCGATGTGCAGCCCGTGGTAAAATTTCACGTAGTCGACAGTAGTAAATCCCTGGTTCTCTAACTTCTCCAAAGGATATCCAATGTTTCACGGGGCATGTGTCCGATGGCCTCTAAATCATCTTTCGTGAGTACAACCAGGTTATGCAGAATTGCCAAATGACGTTCGCGTAACTTGAGGTCAAGGACAAAATTTGACGTGTTAATCGTCGGTTGGCGACGGAGGGACCGGCTTGGGCATCAAGTCAGTGAGCCTGCCAGTGCCTGAGCAGTGGACAGAACCAAGTGAACTTTCATAAGGAGAAAGAAACAGAGAAAAATTGTACGCGGGCGGGATCTCGAGATTGGGGAGCAGATGCGTGCCTTTGAAGGATGTCACAGGGTTATCCAAATCACTGATCCTGAAAAGAAGATCTTATCGTTCCGCGTAGGCTGGCTGTGACGTAGATTGAAAGCGGCTCGACGAGCTTTGTGCCACCCGCCGACGGGAACAGCGAATGAAGCTGAGATTGATTCGCATTCTTTTCTCTGCATCCGATGGCCATTCAATACTAGTTTTTCCCTCCAGCTGTGCTGCAGAGTTGGTGAGAACCGGAAATTTTGGCTAAGCCATGGTTTTTGAGAGCGATCCAAGGGAGCTTGGCGATGTTTGGATAGCTACGTCTTGATACGACCGTTCGTGAGGACCCTATTCGCTGCTTCGTGAACAAGCCCCAGAAGAATCAAGACATAGAGAGTAAAATTTAACGCACAATGTAATACGACAATGTAATCTAAATCAATGGCTTTCGACTGGGTTTCAAGGGGGACGGATTGTGAAGTTTGAATTACTGTGAAAATGAAGACTTCATTAGTCTTATAGCCTTTGACAAGATGATGGCATCTGCAAGCGCGTACCAATACTATGAGTCGATTTTTTGTATTCGACTACTAGTAGAAGGATATCCTCTGCTCTTAACTGAAATGAAGCAATAACCTCAGCCATATCGTTCACCGTCATGGCATTTTCATTGAAAAGCGCCAACTTCTCCTTCGCTTTTGTCCATGTTCTAAGTAATTGGAACATAGCCCATTATCACAACAAATATCACCGGGAATGCCACTTACTTTATCGTCTGCGAGCCCTGCATGGCACGACCGGCCAACTTCAGCAGGTCGTTGAATCATGAAAGAATACAGGGATTGGAGAGAGGCGATCTGGCCCAAACCTTACTATCTCTCTTGCGGGAGTCGGCGCCGATAATAACAGTCGCTTTGCGATCCCAAAGACGTCCCGGGTTTCTCTACAACCCTATCCTGGACCTCATTGTCCACCCACGATCCGACTGTCCTCTTCTTATGATGAGGCGCCAGGCTTTACAGTGAAAAGATCCTTCGGGGCTGTATTTGCACACAAACTTCGCAGAGAAGAAACAGAAAGAATTTGTGCAAAGCTCATTGCTATCATGCAATGTCGCTTGTTGATGGCATGCTCAGTGCTGAGTGCTCAGAAGATTATAACGCCGCGTCGTTCGTATCTCGATCGCCCATAGATAAGATAAGATTAACAGAGTAAAATTCAGTATATATATTTCGAGTTAGAGAACGACTTTGTGAAGTAAATACATTCGATCATAAGTGTAAGTGCAACTAGGGAGGTACCTGCAGTTTCAGGCTGAAGTTACTGTATGTTAAGTAAGTATAAAACGAGAAAAATAACCGCAGCTACTGACTTCAAGATTGGTAGAGCGTATCGAGGATTGAAGAGCGGAGGAGTTGAGAAAGAGGCAGGAGACTGCAGGAGTTATCAGAAATAGTCTTCATCGTCATCGTCATCGTCAGCCGAGTCGCGGTCTTCTATGTACTCATCGGGAGTTGTGCGCTGCTCCTTGGTGAGATCAGCCGTGTCTTGTTCGTGCACGTAACGATTAAGACGTGACTTAGACGTCAGCGACCTCTTTAAAGTGAAATGATAAATATGCCCACCATCATTTGGAAGCGGATTGATGCCACAGATTTTCCTCAAGTGCGCAGCGCTGATGCCGGGTTTCTCGCTTTTAAGCTCCAAGCTTATAGAGCTCCCGTAACTTCCCATATATCCATCGTTCTCGCCTTCGGCAGCCTCTTCCTGGTCACGCGCGATTTCGAAAGGTATACCCACACTGGCCAAGATCAACTTAGCAGTCGTGCGCAGACTCACTCTTTCACCAAGCTTTCCGGCTTCCGCAGTGCCAAAGAGAGCGTCGTGGACGCGCTGCAAATCCGTTCTGGTAATTGGGCACGCACTGCGCTCAGAGTCTCGGTCGTCCAGGTAGAACCAACCAAACGGACGCCAGCCTTGAGAACAATGAGCACGATCAACATCGTAATCGCGATAAGCCCTGACGCATTTGACCGGTTGGGGGTTGATACGATAGCCGAGGGAGTAGAGCCATTCGACGGACGACCAGCGAGTGCGGTGGTGGTACGAGAAGTGAACATCGACGGACTGAGGTGAATTTGGTGAATGTATGCGCGCTATCACATCAGCATCCCGAACCTGTGAACGAGTACTGAGCAAGGGTAGTAAAAAATGAGTGAGAGAGGACCTACTTCAAAATCACCATCGTCCTGTACATCGACGGTCACTAAGGACACGCCGTCCGCGATCTTTTCCCATTCTCCCTCTTTCAAATCAGCTTCGTCAACCAGAGCAACCTCGACAGCTTCCTTCAATTTCGAAGTGTACAGTGCCATATCCTCACCCTCCATATCTTCCATCATACCTTGGGTGAGCTTTTCGGCCGCCTCACGGTGAGTGATGTAGTCATTCCAGTGTGGAGAGCCGATAGGGTCTATTAGAGAGAAGAGCACATTTGCGCGTTCACGAGGTTCACTAGGAAGCTCCGCTGGAGGGTTGGGAGGAGCATGCTTCCACGTGTGAGTTTTAAGGTTCATGGAAGCGAATTCTTCAACGTCCCACACGGGAAGCAGGGTGACCTCTATTATACGACGATTGAGGATATATGCGCGTCGTTGGAACACACACACCACGACTTACCAATGGTATGAGCTTGCCGGAAGTGCTCTAAGCTCATGACCAGATATCCGGGAGAGTAGATAATACCGCCACCAGTTAGAACCTGAGTGATGATGGGATCAGTAGATTCCACACAAATAAAAAAAAAGTGTCCTACCCAGTATTTCATAGGGATCCTGAGGATTCTTTCCAGCCTTTGCATAACCCAAAGAACAGAGTCAAGCATGCTAAAAGGCAGCTCGATCCAATCTTGATCGTCAGATCCTTTTACCTCTTTGAAAACCTCTTTGACATCAGCAGATACTGCGACGACCTTGAGCATGGGACGGTTCTCTCCCGTAATCGGACGGTCTGCTGGAGAGGGAAGATACGAAGGGCTCGAAGACTTCAAGCGTTCATAGTCTGTTAGAGACAGACGCAGGTCTTTGAACTTTTGTCCCTCGGAGATATGAGGAGCTGTTGTGTGAACACTCTGAATAAAGATGAGTACCATGCCGCATTCCTTGACCAAACCTAGAGCTGCGACAAACCTGACCACAGAATATACACATCGTGTGAGATCTAGACTTTGACACTTAAGAATCAGGTGGGATTGATACTGATTGATATGGTCTCCCAATGGTCTCCCGTGAACGAAAGTGAACGGCCGAAGCAAAGCAAACACAACGATATTTGCCGTGTAGTCACGTGGTACGTGTGCAAGTAACTTTCAAGAATTTGAAGAAACAAGGGCGCAGATTCCTCTCAGATTCCACAGGCCAAGATTTTTGGCAAAGCGACGGAAGACTGTAACCAATATATGTTCCACTGGCAAGGGTGAGTTCTTAATTACTGACCCTCGCAGTCGTGGTCAGGTTCATCGCATCAACACACTTCTTGAACAAGCTAGTCCTCCGGATTTTCCCACGAATATGCTCAATCACCTCCACCACTATCAGTTTCTACTCGAAATCTTCCTATAATTCTTGCACTTCTGTTTTACTATAGGCCATCGAGCCTGCGCCTTTCTTTCATTCCTTAAACTCTGTACATGTCGCTATGTCCAATTCCGGTCACAAACACGCCGCATCTCTCGCCCAGAACTACAAGGCTCAGCTAGCCTCCGCCTACAACGACCTTGGAAAGGAGCTCTCGTCTACCAAAATCAAGGTGGTAGGTAATTACACGCTAGGGAAAGTAATTGGAGAAGGTTCGTCCAGCGTCGCCGGGAAGAACGGACGGCTTAACCTTCGGATGTTGCAGGAACTTACGGAAAAGTGCGCCTCGGCACCCACCGCCTCACATCCACACGCGTCGCCATCAAACAAATCCCAAAATCCCTTTCCGCTACCCTCACCCGCGAGATTCACCATCATCGCCAGCTTCATCATCCCCATGTCACCCAGCTTTACGAAGTTATCGCAACTGAGAATTCCATCTGGCTAGTCACAGAGCTCTGCTCGGGCGGTGAGCTCTTCGACTACATCACTGAGAAAGGCAGACTATCCGAGGACGAGACCCGTATTATATTTGGTCAATTATGCCTCGCCGTTAATTATGTTCACGAAAAGGGTATCGTCCACCGTGACCTCAAGCTCGAGAACGTCCTATTGGACGAGCGATGTAGGATCAAGCTCGGCGACTTTGGCTTCACACGCGAGTTCGAACGAGGTGCATATCTAGAGACTTTCTGTGGCACTACGGGGTACGCCGCTCCGGAAATGCTCGAAGGCAAGAAGTATCTTGGCCCAGGTGCGTCGTTCGCATGTATTTTATCTTCTTTTCAGTTGAGTGCTAACGTTTGGCCCGCAGAGGTCGACGTTTTGGTCTCTAGGCGTTATTTTGTACTGCTTGTTGACGGAGCGCTCCCGTTCGATGATGATAACGACACTGTCATGCGCGACAAGGTCATCAAGGCCGAGTTTGAGGACCCAGAATGGCTCTCTGAAGGTACTTCTATCGCTGACAACCGTCCACGTTCCCTCTGATCTCCATGTACAGATGTACGAGATTTGCTCAAACACGTGCTGCAAAAGGACCCGACCAAACGGATGACAATACGGCAAATCCTCGCACATCCGTGGTTCACGCTGCACGCGCCATCGTCGGCGAATTCTCCCCCCGCCGCCACAGCTGGGCCCGTAGATTCCCGTTCTTCCTATGAACCTTCTGGATCATCTGCCACCTCTGAATCCACCACGTACGGGTCTACCTCGTCCGAGATTGACCGCTCGAGCAATACGACACCCGATGAGGAGCAGTCACAAGACTCTCACGAAAAGCCGTTGCACGTGCATCGAAACGCGAGCCAGAGCACGATTAAGAAGCCCGAGGGCAAGGCAAAGGGGAAGCAGAAAGGCGTGTCGCAGCCGGAGACGGTACAAGAAGAGGAGCCTTCCAGCAGGTCGAACGGTGTGTCGTCTAGCGCTTCAACTAGCAGTCGACCACGGACCCGTTCACCTTCGTCGTCATCGAAAGAGCCGCCCGCCATGCCGACGCGCACGCCGGTGCGCACCAAGCGTCGGTCGGTATCGTCCACTTTATCGGACCCGGCGTCGCCGACGACGGAGAAGCCAATGACACCGCTGCCGCCGCAGGACTTTGCGTCACTTATGAACACCCCTGCGCCGATTATTTTTGGAACTTCGCTGGAGCGGGAGTTGTTGAACAGTCTGAGCGCGCTCGGGTTCGATACGCCCCAAATTGTGCATTCAGTGCTGAGCAACGCATGCGACTCGGCGGGCGCAATGTGGTGGATGCTAAAACGCAAGTCAGAGAAGAGGGCGATGGAGGAAGGCACGGTCAAGTCAGTGCTATCACAGATTGAGGAGCACGAACAAGCTACGGACGATGCGGAGAGACAGGGGAGTGTCGAGAAGAAGCGGAGGAAGAATTCGCGTGCCACTCAGCCGCCTCTGTCGTCCGCACGCTCGGCTCCCGAGCTCGCTTTCATCCCGCCAACCCCAACGGTATCTCAGCAGCGTCCCATGACGCCCCCTCGCAATAAGTCGCCGAACAATCCGTTCCTGTCTCCTTCGACCTCTGCGGCGGAGTCGCTGGTCAAGTCGACGGCATCGACGCCGGCGGGAAGTCTGAAGGACAAGGACAGCTCCAAGGGCCGGCGCGAAGGGAAGGCGAGGTCGGGCAGCGTCAGCATTATGCAACGCGCCACGACCGCTCTGGAGGCGGCGGGGTTGGTGAGGAAAAAATCTTCCGAGGCGGTGAAGGAGCAGCATGCCAAGGACAAGGAGCAGCATGCCAAAGACAAGGAGAAGGAAAGCGAAAAAAAGGTGGTCGCCGCAGAGGAGCGGCGGGATTCGCATGGAAAATTGCCGAAGTCGCCTCCTCTGAAGGCTGTCAAAGACACCGTAATGCCTTCGACGCCCTCCATGGACCTCGCTTCCGCGCCTGTGAACCCCAGTTCTCCATGGATGCTCCCTAACTTGAGTAACTCGCCGCCAGGGTCTCATGCCCCTACACCCGTCAACTCGCCAGGTGATACTCTGACTGCCCTCCCCAATATAACAGAGAATGGTATCAAGTCAGGTCACCATCGCAACCGTGCAAGCCTGCTTTCTGCCTTCCGTATGTGGTTCAATGAAGACCGCAAGGGAAAGCGCAAGGCTGGGGCAGGGAGCGGGCATGGCCTCTCCTACGGCCATTCCGTCAATGGCAGGTCACCGTCATCTACCGATTTGGGACGAAGCAGTGTTAAAGTTAAGCGACAGACCAGCGGGAACAATCGTAAGACTCATCGAGCGAAAGGCCACTCCATTTCCTCTCACCGTTCCAGCAGCGTCAACTCACGGAGATCTTCGACCGCATCCATGCATATGGTCATTCTTGATTCCCCACAGTATGGCTTGGACCACATGGTCAATATGTCGCGACAGAGAAGCGACCCTAGTCGTCGGTCATTTGGCAGCCGCACGCCCAACTCAGAGAGAGGGGACTACATACCCTCTCGACCCTCTTCTGTACAAAGCTTTTCCATGAAGCAACGACACAGAAAGTCGCCGTCAGTGAGCTCAGCGGGATCGATGCATATGGTGCGAACCGCTTCACCTTTCCACCGCAGAGCTGGGTCCGGGTCGTCAACCCGTGTCATCCGTTCCCCGCCTCAGCTTTCTCGTTCCCCCCATGTACGATCGAACTCCGCCACGTCATCCATCCATTCTTCCCGCCCTGGTTCATTCTACGAACCGTCCGAGAGCGAAGGCACACGTACGAGCTCGCCGTTCCGATCACACTCGAGACGGAGTGTGGACGACGCGCCGAAACGCGGTGCTTACGGCACCTCGACGTTCGTTGCGCAAAAACGGCAAACTGCGTTCTTGCCGCCCAACGCGGCAACGGGCTACGGCAATTCCGTTGGTCGTTCAAGTTGGAAGAAGTCATGGGGGCTCGAGCCGCCCGGTTGGCAATCCCGCACGGCACATTTGCCCATCGAGGTCCTGGCGATCTCACCGGCGGGGGATGGGTCGGCGAGCATTCGCGACGTATTTTCTGGGAGGCATTCGCTGAGCATAGGTGACGAGGATGACTGGGTTGACGAAGACGACGATGTGCCTGCCTTTGCAGGCGGTCTCGGTCAGATGCCCACCTCTGCATCCGCACCATCGTCGTCGCCTTTTGATCAAAACGTTGTTTGGAGGTCAATCTGGTATGGAGGCGCCTTTGATGCTTTCTCCTCCTCCCCGGGGAAATAGTGCGCGTGTGTCAGGTAAGAGGGCAGGCAAAAGCAGCGGCAATGGGAGTTCGGTTGCAGGTGGGAGATCGAAGCCAGCGCATTCGCCAATTGGAAGGATATCGCCCTTACCAATGGATGGGGTGTCGGAGGCGCCCGAGGCAAGGGGTGGAAGGAGGCAGTTGCCAAACAACCGGCCGGGGCCAGCGTTCAGGGGGAACGTCATCCAAGAGGAGGATGAGGGAGAGGAGGAATGATTTGTCAGATGGGTTGGAGGGTAGATGCAACGATAACCTTGCTTACACGTCTGCACGCCGCCGCCGCTTGGTTCGCTTCTTTTATCCGTCATCTTACGAAAGTCCTCGGCAGTTTTTTTTTTGCATGAACGACAACTGTAGCTTATGGTTCGGATTATTTTTCTCGGGACCCTTTTATTTTGTTCCTTTTCTGTCGCTGCATTATCCTATGGCTCGTTCCTTTTCATTTTTATCTGCGCTCGCATCACACCTTCAGATACCCTACGGTCGCCCCCACCCAAATCCCCCATTGATAAGCAGCGTTGCTATATGCACCATGCGCTTGCACAACGTTCAACTGGCCACCACTATTCATGTGGGTACACACTTCTACGCGGCTTGGCATTGATGTGTTGATCGGACGTTCAGAGAATCGCCGGGTTCATTGATAATGTGGCCTTATTTATGACTTTTTTTCCCTTTCTTTTTGCACAAGGTATGTAGCCCCACACAGAACGATGGTCTTCTCATGTGGTGGTCGCGATGGACACTAGCAATTGAACGCTAAACGTCCATGTACTTACTTTACTGGCGCTGAGCGCTCGAGTTGGTTCAAACAGAAGGTGATTGACATGGAGTTTTCTATTTTCCATGCGTAGGGAATTGGAACTGCTGTCGTCATTAAGTATTTGACAGTATCAGCCGCGGAGTGGCCGTGCCCGTCGCAAGTCAAACCGAGGCATTTGTCAGGACACAATGAGGAGTCGTCTGCAAGATGGCTCAAAAACTGCGAATACTTGTGGTTGACTTGGAATATCCTATAAACGTTTCGAGAGGACTTCTTCAGTCATGGGAAGACCCAGCCTACGAAATCGTACATCTTTTCAGGTCCCTATAAATGGTCAGAAGGCGTTGGTTATCATGTTCTGTATCTTCTTGAGTCTCTCTCTTCGCTTTTTTCCCTCCATCGACCTCTGATTCTTTATCCAGACTCGCCAAAGGTATGTTGAGCGATGTGTATATTTTGGAGGTAAGCCTCCTGTCCTGAATCACAAGTCTGATGAAATCGCAGCCATTCCACGCCCCCAGAGGGAACAACCTTCAAAGATCTATGCATGTCTCAAGCGGACTATGCGATCGCGAATTCTCCTTTGGCCTCTCCAAGTCCAGCTCGGGGAGAAAACCTTTCCATGCTCAAGATCGTTGCACGATCAGACGATGTCAAGAAAGTGTTCAAAGAGGTTAATGGGTCTAACGGACAAGACTGGATCGAGCTGTCTTTCAACAGGCACGATTCCGTTCTTTCAATCATGCGAAATTTGGAACAAATCATCAAGGTGCCCATGGCATACTGGGTATATGACCTTATTTCCCATCAAAGCTCACTGATCCCATCGCCGTATAGGCCTTGGTGTGTGGAAGTGTATTTTATTCACTCACACAGATCGTCATGGGCTTGGAGCACTTCAGGAAAACCGAGGCAATTAGTAGGTCGCATGTGTGTTTGAATGATACGCATATGTCATCAGTCGTTATATCATAGAGTTCACCCTTCTCCTCTTGTGGGACGTCGAGGAATCCACTTTTGCCAATTTAAAGACTCATACGTGGATGCATGCTCCTCCTAGCAACCTTCTCGCGAAACTTCCGAGTGACCCTCGCGAACGTGAGAAAATGTGCTTCTTTCTCTGACAGATCCATCACCTCTGCTTACTGGGATGACTACATCACTTACCGCGTAGAGGCAGAACGCTGGAACCAAGATATGGTGGACGTTGAGAAAGGCGATGAAATGGATGCGTATATCTCCATTTTGAGGGATGCTGTCAAGGATGCTGTGAGCGAAGAGACTGAGCTGCATGAACGAGAGTGGGAGAAGATCGCGGATGGTGCATCCGTCCTCAGTAGCTCTGTAGAAGACGATGGTGACTACCCCGTAAGTTTCATTGCTCCTCAACTTGAAGCTTTCCTTACCTTGAGATCGCAGATCCGGGATGCCGATGTGATGGCCCGCATGCATTCAGTGAATTCACCTCAATCCGTAGATGTTCATTTTTTCTACCACCACCGCACTTGCTGGTCCCCCGTCGAGTTGTGGTACTGCCTCGGATACCGGATCAATTCCATACCCGTCGAATGTGAACCATCCATTGGAGAATCGCGCCATGTCAGACGCGCACACCAGACTGACGGTTGGCGCCCAATGGGTTGGTTCTTCCTGGACGACCGACGTGCCGAGCACAGCGCGTGCCCCATTACCAGGACGGACTTGCAGCACATTCATGATTCACTCTTCGGCCCTGCGGAAGCCGGGAAGCTCGGTAAAAGAGTGAGCCTGCGGACGACTGCCAGGCTGCTCCTGGCGAGTGTGGGTATCACTTTCGAGATCGCGCTCAATCAGGAACATGCTAAGAATCGGACTGATGGATATTTGGAAAGATATGGAGACCCTTTAATTTACGTGTGCCTCGAGGAGGTCAAAGACGAGAAGCCAGGCATCAGCCCTGCGCACCTGAGGAAAATATGCGGAATTGACCCACTTGCGGACGATGGTGGGTATACCTAACGTCTCATCTTCACTCGAAGATTCCTGATTCATGGCTGGCTTAGACATGTCCGATCTCATGAAAGAGCAGCGAACGGCTCCCGTTGATGAGTCGGATGAAGACCTGGACTCAGATGACGATGAATATGTTCGAGTCATTCGACTTACCTGATTTTTGCAGACACAGTAGAACATATCACTGTTCCGCATGCAACAGCATACCTTTCTGTATCCATGCTCTTGCACTGAATGCGTTCGTCGTTTTTGCCAAAGCAAGACTGAGTAATTGTCGTGTGACGGCTCGGAAGCTTGCAGCGAGAATCAAAGGTTTTAAGACTTAGTCGTGTTGACTCTGCAAAGGAGACAGACTACTATATAACTCCTACAAAACGAATACGTCGCGTGGATACTTTATAAACTTACACAGTCATGACAAATAGTGTCACCAATAATTACATCCCTGTAGACTGTTCGTTGGGAGAAGGGGGAACGAAATGAATAAATCAATACGCCAGGCGTCTCAAGTTATAAATAGATCTCACATATGGTCAACGCAGAAGAAAAAACCCCTCTCACAGATGACGTGGAAGAAACGATACCCTGATGACTCAATAATCTTCTTCTTCCTCCTTGACTACGACGCCGTCGAACCCACCATGCTTCCCTGCCGTTGGGCGGGGGAGAGCCCAAGGTCCATTCACACTCGGCCTCGGCTTGAAACTTTCTCTCCTCGCCCTCGATGCCTTCCGCGCTAACATCTGCGGATTGGGACGTGCAACAGAATTTAGCGGCCCACCCGCTGATCGATAGACTCCTGCCGCCGACGCCGAAACTGCGCGCGGGGCTTGGCGACTACCCCGTTGGCCCGCTGCAGATGTATGCGCACGACCGCTATTTCGTACAGCGGTCGAAGGCATTCGGTCGTGCCCCAAAGAATGATGTTGTATTCCTGTTCTAGGAGCCGCGAGGGCGCGAGGGCGGGGGAGGGAAGATGTAGATGTTGACAAAGAAGCAGCAGGCTTCGGCACAGGCATAGCTAATCCGGTCGATGGCGCTGCGCGTCCTCTTGGAACTGTAGCATTTCCATAAGACGACGTAGCATCTCCCAGCCTCGGTCGTTTGTTCGGCCTTGAATGTGTTCCCTGGCTCGAAGCAGGGCGCACAGCGGGTGTAACTGATCTTTTCCCCCCAGTATGTCCGTAGCCATATATGGGCTCAGGGTTAGATGGCGTCGTCGCGCGTAGGGGAACAGAGCCTGCTCGTTGACCAGATTTGCGTTTTGCATTCTCTTTGTCTGCGCTGAGGCTTGTAGCCTCAAGCAAGATTTGGAGCATGCTTTCGCCGCGGATGAGAAAGGGGCGGCCAGTTTCTGCCTCCCAGGCTGGAATGGACGCAAGGAGGTCTTGCGCGAGCTGTGGATCTGTTTCGTCAGCCTCGCCTGCAGTGAGAATTGAAACAAAGACAACGTACGCGAGGCTTCTCCTTCCGAACCCTCTTGCGCATCTTCTCTTCACGCAGCAAACGGCCAGGATCACGCGGTCCGCGACCCAGAAGTCGATTTTGATCGGATGCAGCAGCAGCTAGGTCTTTCTCTTCTTCGCAGATATCGAGATACTTCCTGATACTGCCGAGTAGATGGGCTTTCATCCTTCGCTCGTCCTTGAGACGTTTAATTTCTTCTTCATGAAGTATCAAAAGCTCTTCCGTATGTTGATCTAAAGCCCCTTGTCAGTAGCCGCTCGCTTAAAACACAAAANATCATGTACTTACCATCGGAGAAAGGAGCGAAGTCTGCGCGTTCCTCTGCACCGACCATAAGCTCTTCCCAGAGCCTATCAATCTCATCCCTGGCATTCTGTATGAAGGTGCCCATGCGCTCTCTTTTGAGTTCTAGCATCCTCTCCAGCTCCTCGTCGTACGCCTGTTCTGTCACCTCCGTGCTCCCCCGATGTGCCTCGACAAATCCATCCATATCTGCGTCTGACACTCCCAGACGACGCCATAGACCTTCAAGCTGATCAAACATAGCTTGAATGCGAGTTTCTCGGCGACATTTGGTTTCCTCGAGTTCCGAAAGTAGGGCATCGGCCCATGCCAGCAGTCCTGGCGTTGGTTCGACACCGTCAAGGCCAATTATGCGGCCTTCAATCAGTGCTTCATCATCAACTTCCTCGAGGTGGGCAGAAAAAACGTGCAAAGACGAGTTCATGAGGGGTTTCGGGAGAATCGGGCTCAGTAGCGAGAAAGAGAGCTGGTGTGAGCGGTCTGGTGCGAGAGCCTGGAGTTGGTGTTGAGACGGACAGGAACGGATCGGCATCAGATGTACTACATCGCGCAGTTGAGGGCCGGGAAAAAGTGGACATGTGTAAAGAAGATGTTGATGCGACGTGTGGCGAAAAATCAGAAACAGAAGGTGGAACAATGCCAAGCTCGGTATAGAGCCAGTCGATTTGCACGAAAGTTGAAGACAGCTGGGCTAACCTCTTGGTCTAGACGCAGGTCAGAGGAATTGAATTTAAGGCAACAAACCGTCACTTACAACTTCGCCTTTCCCTCGAACGAGCTCTTTTTCTAATACAGAGAAACGTTCTGGTGTGACATCACGATGTGTGGAAGTGTCAAGGAGATTCCGTGCACCGGCAAGTTTCGGCTCAAGGACATCCTCAGGAAAGAATCCTTCTCCAAGCATCCGAGATAGCGCTGTTATGCGGTTTGTGAGGGTGAGCAGCCGTTCCAGTTTTGTATGATACAACTGAGGATGATGTTCAGCGTTCTACAATATACATCATGTCTACTGATACGTACCTGCCTCAGTTTCTCTTGCATCTCCGTCAGCTTTTCATGTCTCTTTGGGAGGACCTGCTCCTTGTGAGCCTCTCCCATTGTGCTACTAGGTCCGGCCCCCTTTATATGGCTACCCAGTGCAATACCATATCTCTGACACTCTTCCTCTACTTCCTCACACTTAGCCGTCCATTCGTTAACCTGTTTTCTCCTTCCATCGATCTGATCTTCTACACATTGCGTCAGTGTCTGCTGCAATGCGGAAAGTTCGTCTGCGAGTGCGGTCGGTGGCAGACCCAATTGTGCGTGCAAAGTAGGAAGCAACTGCGTCTGAGATTGAAGATGGGTGTGAAGAGAATCAAGTAGTGATGTTATGGATGGCGAAGACGACATCTCTTTGTCACTGTAATCCGCAGAACGATCGTGACGGTTTGAGGAAGAGATAGCCTCGCCAACGCGCACCGCGAACGACGCGATTTCGAACATCACGTGACCGTTTTAATAGTTACATATTTTTCAGATTTTGTCCGGGTAAGTTACACCAGGACTGTAAGCAAGTTACGTGGTCGTACTTAATGCTCGAACAAGGTGCACTACATGAACTGTTCCATAAGCATGAAGGAAGCACGACAGAATATTTAGGTTCGATCCAAACCCCTCTCGTGGTGGGTCTTGGTACGAGACTAACAGAATACCTGACAACCGAATTAGTAGGCAAAGGAGGTGCATTCGCAAACTCAAGGTTCCACCAAAACGCAGCGGGAATGGATCAGATCGCACATACCTGAATTTTTGTTGATTGTAGAGCTCTTCCGCGTACCGCACACAACGCACAGAAGCATAGCATTCACGTTCAAGAGGCAGAGCCGGGGATACTACAGAAACGTAGAACAAGCAGAGACAATCGACTATGGCGGAGCTCACTAGTAATATGTCAACACAACGTATTGAAGCAGGTACCATTAAGAGACGCACAGAACATGAGGCGATAAGTGGGTCAATACTCCCGACCTTGCCGGGCCGCATCAATTTTCGACTCGAAAAAGCCTTTAATATCCTCCTCTTCAACGACTTTGCCCTGTTGAGCGAAGGGCCGAAGAAATTTGACAAGATCATCTCTTGTAGTCATAAAAAACAGTCAGTTCGCATGGCGATGAATACGGAAGTATAGCCCACCGCATATCATTGAATGCACGGATCCCATCCAGGGCTTTATCTCTGGGGATCCGTTCCAGT
>SGPL01000552.1:0-21695 GCA_004802705.1 Bondarzewia mesenterica
ATTTTAGAGGCCTGATCCTTCAATCCGGACAAAAATTTCAAAGTAGAGGCCTGATCCGCCACTCCGGAGAAATTTTTAGAAAATTGGCTAAAACCGCATTCCATCCGGACAGATTTGAGCGATTTTTGGGCCTCTCATCCGACGATTTTTGGCCGATTTCTGGATTTGGGGATCAGGCCTCCCCCCCTATTATCCGGGGTCCTGTTATTGTAAGCCAAAGAAATTATCATCTATGATAGGACCTTTGATGTTTATGTTTTTATATCACTGCCTGTTGCTCCCCCAACCCCCCACCATTGTGGACAATGAGCAAAGCTTCCCACTGCTGCAGACAACAAAGGGATGAGGGAGGATGAGGGTCGATATACCCATCTTGAAAAGTTTCAATTGAGATGCAACGTGAGATGTTGTCATGTTGGTGGACGACAGGCACAGCTCACTCCGTGTTTATATAGTTTGGAGATGTCGCAGATTCGCCCAAAAACCACGCTGTTTTTGCTTAGAACGGCAAAGACAAATCAATATCAATGATACGGACACAGATATATGGATACAGACAGCAGCAGGAATATGCAAACGACGGAAGGACGGAGACGATCGGAGCAGGGAAGCGATATATGTGTGTATGTGTGAGTGGATGTGGGACAGCAAAAATGGGGATTAGGCAGACGGAAGTCCGGGCGTCATCAAGAGACGGAAGGAGAAAGGAAAACAAAAAAGACGAAAACAAAAAGTGGGGAAAATCCAATCGCAAAACGGGCAGGGACGATGCGGGTGAGTGAGGAGGGGAGAAGAGGGAGGGCCAAGTCGCACTCTATGGGTCAGGTACTTATTGATTTTTGATTCTTTTTGGCGTGCGTGCGTGCGTGAGGAACAAGATCTAGAACCAGGGGAAATAGTTCTCCGTCATCTTCATGAGGTTGACCGGGTCCGTCGCCTTCGCGATCAGGCTCACGACGGTGTGCACGACGGGCCTTTCCGTGTTGGGGATGTTCGCGCTCACCATGGCCTGTCATGAAGCCAAAAAAAAAAGGAAAGGGAAAAAAAGTCAACAACGCGGGACCGCACGAGGCATGAAAGAATAGGATGCGACTCACGATCTCGCGTTCGGTCTTGCACGCCATCGCCTCGGCGCGGGTGACGACGCCTTCGATGTTCTGAGCGACGCTCTGGCGGAAGGGGAGGTCGAACGCGATTTCCCCTCGACGGTGTCCGAACAACCACGTCATCACCTCGTCGCGGGCGAATAGGCAGAGTTGTTGCTCGAGGTTGTACTGGCGCGGATCGTCAGCCTCCGCAGGTCATAAGAGAATCCACAGCTTCGATCATGCTCACCTGTGGCTCCGTGAGGCTGCGACCCATCGCCATGAACGCCGATGTCATAATGCCCTCCGTGTAGATAGGCCCAATGAAATTCTGGATGTTTGGCGTGAAGCGGAACGGAACGGAGTCGTTGGACGCAAAGACCGGCAAGTTGCCCGCAACGCCTGTTGAAGACAAGGCAGAGTAGGTTCGAGACCACGTAAGAGAAAACTGACAACCGCGAAGATGAGGGGGAAAGAAAATACGACTTGCCTGGCATGACCTCGCTCATGGAAATGAGACCGGTCCTCCGAGATATATGGAATCTCGAAGGCAACCGGCTGGTCAGGCATAGAATATACGTCATGAAGCCGGTGGCGGCGATCTGTAGCGCGAACTGCTTGCGCATCCGCCAGAGCTCGCTCGGACCGTCCATCGTCTGCATCATGTACTGCACAAGCGGATTGAATAAATAGATGCGAATCCGGAGACAAGGTCCATCATACCTGGGTGATGATCGTCTCGGGAACCATGTGGGTACTGACATCGTCGAGAATATCCGTCTTGAGCGTAAAAAACTCGGTTTTGCTTGGCTGCGAGAATCGCTATGAGATATACCGTTGAACCAAGTGGACAATGAAACACCGACCGTCCGATTGGACTCCTTCTTAAAGTCGCGCAGCACCGTCTTCACCTTCTCGCCAGGCACCAAGATGGGATCCTCCCTCGCAATTCCGGATTTTTCGCAGAATTGATCGTAGATATCCCCGAACGTGACGTAGGACGAATCGTTCTGGAGCAAGCGCAAGTTTGTGCTGCAAGTGATGGCGGAGGGTATGTGGAACGTAAGATTGCGCTTCCGAGACTCTTTCTTGCGGTTCAGAACACTGCTCACGAAATTAATTAGGATGAACAGCAACTGCTGTTGATGTAAGGTGGGACTGACCCATTGAAGGTACGGAATACCTGCAAAACACGCTCCTCTCGACGAATATGTCTGCCTGAGGGCAACTGAACTGCGAAGGAAACTCGAGAGTTATCAGAACCATGGATCGTAAAGCGTCTCCAACAATATCCATGAGAGCGACAATTCTCAAACTTGGGCCCAAATTTGAGTATTTTGGCGAAATTCTGGTTGCTATCCTTATCCTAGAACAGACGGCATTCCATAAATCACTCGCGCGAATGGACCTGTCACATACCTCTGTGTACTGACCAGGAATCTCAACGTCGTCGAACTTTGCATGTTGGAATTCGGTCAGATAATGACTGAGCAAGTCCAAAGGTTGTATGCGAGGTCGGGAGTCCAGATATTTCTCGTAACGATCTCGCCATTGCTGTAGTCGACGAATGTACTCGTGATGCGTAGGTTTGCTTTTAAGGAAGTCTTCCTCATAGTCTGCCTGTGTGCCGTGAGGCAAAATCCACTGGAAATAAATTCATGGACGTACTCTGGCTTGCCCGGATAGATTACTGGTCAATCGATTGAGATAGGCAATTGTACCAGGGCTGAGTTGACCATCATCTTCAAGCACATTGACGCGCATGGTATATTGCTGGATTTATGTGGTTAGCGGTCAACGCAATAAGCACAAAACATACAGCTGAAATTACCTGCATAGCGTCTTGAAGCAGCATGCAAATGAGCCGATAAATCTCTTCTTCGGTAGTGGCCTTGAACCGCTGGTTGATTTGATCAACCATTGTCTCCATGCTCAAAATCAAAAGAGGGAATGCAGTTTTCAGAATTTGCACGATTTCATTGATGGTTTCCCAAGACTGCCGAGCCAGAGGCGAATGGATTGATTCCACAGCTTGTGGAGTGGAAGTAGCATTTGAGGTTGCTTGAGGGACAGGACCGGTTCCTGGAGGAGTATTGGTAGCCGATGCATCGGTAGGAAGACTTGCAGATTTAGGGGCATTCGGGGGAAGGGATTCCTGGCCGGAGTCTGTGCGTCTCATTTGATCGTTTGCGGAAAGAGAGGACTGAGCCGGACGGCTTGCATTCAACAGGGCCGCATGCGATGCATTTTGCGTGAGGTTTTGTTTTCTCAAAAGACTCAAGTCCTCCCTCGTTGTACGTAACTGGAAGAAGAGGGCCTAGAGTGCATGCTCGCCTTCGGTTATCATTAATGATATGGACACAACGCTGACATACCTGAGGATATAGCTTCGCCAAATTGAGGAGGATATACCGCGCCTGCTTCACTTCGCGCTGCGAGATCGACAAGCACAACTGAGGGATGAACGTGATCCAGAACCAGAATGCGGCCTCGCCCTTGTAAGTGTCGAAAGCACGGGAAATGGTGAAGGTGTGGTCGTCAACACTAAGAAGCCATAGTACGCGGGCTAGAAGAGGTCGACTCTTTCCATTCTTGTAGAGACCAGCAGCTTGAAGATAGCAGCTTACAGCACTCGCCGCATGACTCATGTCATTTGGGACTTCCTTGAACATCTTGTCGTTGTACTTCCCCCACTCCGCCCAAGACTTGGCCTGCGTCATATCAAGCTGGACGGCTTGACCGAATGCCTGATTAGCCTCTTCGTTACGTCCAAATCGAGCATGGAACATTCCCTTGAGCGTGTAGAACTCCGCCTTTTGTGCGATGGAAAAATACATCAAGTTTGTGTTGTTGATCACCTCTAGACCAGCCTGGAGATCATTTGGCTTCTGATAATGACAGCGTGCTTGCTCGCGGAGCTTGAGGAAAGCTTCCGAGATCTCGATGTTGGGCAACGTATAGATCTTGTTGAGCAAGGTGAAGCAAACTTCCAGGAGGTCATGTTTTCGAGCAACGTGAGCGAATCGGTTGATAATCCAGGCCGTCTCGTGGTATCCCCGATAACCGTACGTGTTGGTATTACTAGCAGCAGCCCCGCCTTGGGCCGGTCCAGTGATGAGTGGAACGTAGGCCTTGTTGATGGCATTGAATACGTTCTGTCTCCAAGCAACAAGGTCGCTCCAGATACTGATGTCATCGCTTCGATTCGGAAGTCGCTCCCGCCACGCCTGGAGAACCATCTTCAGCTCGGAAGATTTCTTCTCTAGATTTTGCATGTTGGTGGAAGACAACGATCCAAAGATCTGTACGGCCTCTTGCAGCTCTACAAATTGTTGGAAATGTTGCAAGAGTGGGACGTGGGCGGTTGATAGTTGGGGGGGTAGCGCAACCCATTTTCGGAGAGATAGCTGCATGGCATTTTCGAGGATCTGCGTGAATTCGGTGTTCTTGTCCACAGCTGCGGGCATCTTGAGCAAGGCGACGAACGCCTCAAACACAAGCCGGCGCGGAGTAGCGACGTCTGGAAGTGAATTGATCTGCTCCTCCAAAAGTTCCCGATTTTCCGCCCAATCCTTCACCCGCCACGCGCTTTCCAGCAACAATTCTTGATTGCACTCGCTGCGAGCGAAGTCGTAGAGAGTGTCCCACTGCTGAAGTTTCTCGGCGGCCAAAATCCAATGATCCTCCCAAAGACAGTATTCTTGTTCAGAGAAGGGTAAAGTGCCCGATCTCACCTTGCTCTGGGCGCTCTCGTACATGGTGGAGGCTTGTTCCCACATGCCGTTTTGTTCAAAGGAGAGTCCAATATTAGTGTCAAGGTGTAGGCATCTTCGCCGCCAGAGACCGTAGAACAGATCATCCTCGGCTAATTCTGCATACAACTCCGCCAAAGAGTCATAGACAGTATCACGAAGGGAGGGATCATCTTCGACACCGCGATTCATAGATTGTAAAATCTCGAAACCGGCGTACCAAGCACCGTGTGTTTTGGCCAGATACTTGACAAGATGAGGGGGAAGCGTCATTGGAGGCGAACAAGCACCAGCAGCCGTCAAGATTGTTTGGACCACATTCGGCCGTACATCCACCTGCTTGACGTGATAATCTTTGCTGAGGAGGGTTATGGTATGATGCGTTATATCGACCTGCTCTCGGCGAGACAGTGACGACCAAGCGGCGGGGAACACAGAAAGCCATATGTTGTGCGCAACGGTGGAGTCTAGGTAGAGCAGACGTTGCATAGGCCGTATCAGATCTTGAACTCGGCGTTGAGGTAGAGGCATCGACGGTGTGAGAGAAGAAAGGGACGGCTTCCGCTCAGACGCAAGCGGACTATCCGCATCCACAGAACCGAGCAACAGATGCAACGCGAGGTAAATCCAAGGACTATCGGCCAGGGGCTCCCAACTTTGAACACCTAGGATATATGACAACCGGCTGAACAGCGCTCTGGGCACGCTTACATCCAGTAGGTCAATAAACCGTTCTCTGATTGTGGGATCCCGAGCTCGACAACCCAGCAAAAAAGAGTGCTCCAACCTCGTGGTCAAGTCACTACGGCGAAGAGTCGGCTCCGTATAGATCTGGTAAATGAGCTCCAGATATGCGCTGAAAAGGGGCTCTCCCCGAGTTTCAAATGCCACCATCTTCTGCAGGATAGTAGCTTTCTCCTTCATTGTAGGATACGGTTCGCGCTTGTGCAAAGCCCAGTTTTTGGCTATGTCTAGCATATACCGGCAAAGTGTGAGGCTCTTCGATTTTTCGATCAACGATACGAGAGTCATGATCAACACTTTCCGTTGTTCTCCGAGGAAGAATGACGCCGATATTTGCGAGATATCCAGGATGGATGTCAATGAACGGACATTATTCTCGAAGCTGCTCGACGCAGCCTGCGCTTGCCCGTGCTCCCTGGTTAGTTTCATGAAAAGTTTCATGAGGGGCGTACTGAAGGTCTCAATGCGCTCCGGGGTAACTTGCACGACCGATTTGAGCATGAGTAATGTCCCGCGCCAACCAGTATTATTCCGCAAGCCTTCATCGATCGCTGAGTGGACGAAATTATGGAAATCAGCCATTTCGCCCTGCTGGTCTTCATCTTCTTTCGGTAGAGGGAACAGCTGGATTAAGCGATGAAAGACGGGATGCAACGCATCATGGAGGCCAGCATCGTCGGCAACCATTCCCTTCCGTACAAGTCGCGAGAGGATAGGAGCATTGTCAGTATCGGCAAACCAGGAGTCATTTTTGTCAGCTGCAACGACCTGCAAGACTTTTGCAGCCCCGAGGGCTTGGCTGATGGCAGTCTCGTTGTTGAGCTCAGTCTGTCAACGAGAAACTGTGAAACATGCTTTTGAATGCCATAAAATTCTTCTCTCACCTGCTCCAATGCACGAGAGAAATAGTTCAATTTAACGGTCACATCGTTCCAACCATCTGGACCGACAATTGTGCGCAACAAAGTCAATGCACGAGGAACCAAAGAGTTCCGAGATTGGACATCATGCGCTGACGTAGCAAGTCGAACCAGATAACTGACAACGCTTTCGCGGAATCCGAGAGGAGTAATCCAAACCTGGACGTTGGCTCCTGAAGAAGTTGACGTACTAAGCTCCTCAGTTGCCCTGCGCTCCCAGTCAACTATGGTCTGCATCATGTCGACGGTCAGCAGTCGTGATTCACCGGAGGCTGATCCTTGCAAGCCGAGCTTGGGTAACGAATTTACCATGTGCGGAATGAACAAGGCGCGAACGGGATAAAAGAGCTGCGACTGGCGGACGATGAGCTGATAGACAGTGATCATTTGGGATAGGCCATTACTCTCTTCAGCGAGCAGTCGTCGGGTAGTCTTTGCCCACTGTGGATAGCCCGGCTCTTGAGATGTCGAGCGAGGTAACGCTGGAGCCAAGGTATCGAGCGCTTGACGAACGAGGTTCCTGCCTTCGTGATGCGGAGGCCTCAACAAACCGGTCCAAGCTCGTAGAATGAACTTCTGCGGAGTCTCGAAAATGTCGAAGAAACGGGCAGCAAGAAGATAGGCCACCTGCTTCACCATGACATCTTCACTGGTGATGTAGTGCCAAGCACACTTGATGATATCTTTCCTCGCAACCTCGAGCAAGTCGGGATAGTACTGCACGATGATCGTTGTCAGGTGCAGCAATTCGATGTTAAATGTATCGTCGGCATCCGCAAAGGTCCTCGTGTCAATCATAGGCTGCCATATACGCCTATGAATCTGGGCAATGATATCTTCATCTAAAAGCCCTTCCTTTGATGTCGATTTTGCGCAAACAAGAAGTGTAGGGGTGATGACAACTCGGATGAAATGCATCTTGTGCGCCCAACTGTGGGATGTATCTGAGAACCATGTTAGGAAACGGAGGAGGACACATCGCTGATAGAAGATGTCCTTGCTGAATGCCACTTGACGATACAGAAACTGCGTAAGACTGACAAGATCCATCGGAAGATTGCGAGAGTACATGGTAATGATGTCGAATAACAAGTCGATACGCGGCGTTGCTTCAAGGGCTTTCTGGAAAAGGGACAAGATGATAGAATGCCGTTGAACGGCACTGGAGATAGCAGATGCATCCTCTTCAGGAGGAGGAGTCTCTGAGCGCCACACCACGAGCAAGGCATCGACCACATAGTCGTTTTCAACAAGCCAATTCGGACTGAGATCGGCAAGATCCAAGCTTAACTGAAGTCCTGGCATGAGCAGACCGGGGTTATTCCCAAGAAGGCAGGACGAAACTATGACGGAAGTTCTAGAAGATAATTCGCGTAGCAGATTGGGAGCCAGACGAGATTGCAAGACGCTTCGGAAGGTCCTCAGATGTCGTGGCATTTGCCAATACTTCATGAAAAAATCCGTGGCCTCAATGTGATAGCGATCCAGGTACTTCCCCAATGGCTCTGAGAAGGGACTTGGGCCGAAGAAATGCATCTGAGCTTCCACTTGTACAATAGCATTGGAAAGATTCTCCAAGAAGATATTGGCGGTGGAGGGCAGCAGATGAAAGATGTTGGCCAACCGCACCAGCTTCATGATCCCCTCGTTATCCGCCAAAGGAACTTTGGATGAGGCCTGCAGCATTTGGGGATCTGCGACAACCCGAAAGTGGTCAAGCAATTTGTGCCCTATCTCGACCTTAAAGTAAGTGGTCAGAAGTTCTAGTAGGCGTGCAAGCCCTTCCAAACCAGGAACGGTTAGGCGTTTTGGGTCCGCAAGATTCAGTAAGATAGGGCGCAGGCCAGTTTGAAGCAGTTCCTTTGGCAAACGACTTTGATGGGTGAGGACCATCC
Organism: Bondarzewia mesenterica; assembly: GCA_004802705.1. Classification (NCBI taxonomy): domain Eukaryota; kingdom Fungi; phylum Basidiomycota; class Agaricomycetes; order Russulales; family Bondarzewiaceae; genus Bondarzewia; species Bondarzewia mesenterica. Next base: position 8,397 of record SGPL01000552.1, read on the forward strand.
TGAGGCCTTCGTGAGCGACTTCCTTCACGTCCCGCGACGGTGAATAGAGCGATTTGAAGTAAACGCTCGTAACCCTATACAGGCATCAGCGAGATCGTACTCTTCAAATTTAATGTGGCTTACTTCTGCCGCGTCTGAGGTTGCTTTGCGAAGAAATCGGTCATAGGCATTGATGCCGTCAGGAGCCTGATGCATGCCACTCTGAGTTTGATGATGTCCATGCTACCTTGTCGTGCATTTCCACGTCCAAGGAGAGTGGCTTCGTCAGCGTCTGCCAAGGCCAAAGCTTCGTGAAGGAGGCGAAGTAATTCGTCGTTCAGCTCAGGAAGGCGAGGATCAAGACTGATGCAGTATCGCATGGCTTCAATCATGCCTATTTGCATAGGGAAAGGAAGGGCTCGCAAAGGTTTTGTGTAAATCGCCGTGAGCATACGATCCCTGTGAGGCAAGAGCAGATCCACGACAGGCTTGCCACTCAACTTGGCGAGAAGGTCTATGGAGGTCTCGGAAGCACGCCGTACGACGGCATTTGAACTCGACAACTCAGCAAAGAAAATACCCATGAGATGTACGATTTTATTGCGGTTGTTCAAAGGTCCCTCGCTGCGAGTCGCAAGATCGCTATTGCTCAACCGCAAGACTCGGGCCAAGATCCCTAGGATATCCTCAACGTCGCCTGGCAAATCATGTGGCATGTCTTTGAGGACGTGGAGCAACGTACGAACGAGGTCTACCTCGCGATCATTAATCCACTTTACACCCAAGTCTGGGATGTTGAGGATAAGCTTGAGACCGCTATAACCTGCCTTCTTCCGGTTCCACGACTCGTCCAGACATAGGGCGCTGAACCTGCTGGCGATCTGGTGAAGGGTTGGGACGACGTCTTGTACCGAAATATCATTACTTCCGTTCCGTGTGATGAGGTCCTGAATGAGTGAGCTGACGAATTCTCTAGCTTTCTTCGTCTCCACGGGGCTATCACGCGCTAGTCCGTTGGCTAAAGCGTCGAGGAAACAAGAGAAGAGAGTACTCGGCCAACGATGAGGCGCCACATCTTGACTAACACCTCTACGAAGTTCTAGGCTGAAAACATGGCGAGCAAGCTGACGAATGTAACTCTCAGCCTGCTCTTGCACCTCTGGAAGATGGACCGCGTCGAAGATGCCTTCCATTGAGCGCATAAAAATCTCTTCGCGTCCTCGTAGACCCTGATGCATGCACATTAGCATAAATGAGACACAAAGTGAAGTAAAACCATGAATACCTCATGCCACAAAATGGAGACACAATTCTCAAGATAATTGTAAGCGTGAATGCGGTACGGAGATTGCTTCTTCAATACGCGTAACGCTAGGATTGACATAGGTCCCAACTCGAGCCCCTCGTAATTCGCTCCAAACGATATCAACACCTTGGCCGTATCCGAATGGTGATGGAACTTGAGTTCTGGCTCTTTGTCCAGTAGACGGCGATTGCGACCACCAAGCTTGCCAAGGATACGAAGCGTAGTATGGGCGTGATGGTGATTGGCCGGCAATGGCTTCAGATGACTCTGAAGCGCCTCCATCAATTCTCTAAGCACTGTGTTAAGTGTCGGATCAAGGAAATCCGGCGTGAGGTTGTCGATGCATAGCTCCAAAGTGCGAAGACCTTGAGCAACAAGTTCTGGACTCCCACGCAGAGCTAGAGCAAGCGGCTTCATCAAGTACGAGAGGTGTGGCAGGAGATGTGTCAACCGCAATGGAACGGTGAGGCATAGCTCGACGATCATCTCGCGGCTGTATCCCTCTGAAAGAAGAAGTTGCTTGTTGAGATTGTCGAGCATCTCTGGGAGAAGAGGTAAGACTTCTTTGTAGAGCAGCTCGAACCTTCCACCACCGCCTCCGATGGCACGGAAAAGGCCCCTTAGAAGATGATAATAGTTTGTCGGCTTCGTTGCCTTGGCTGCCAGCGGGAAACAGTCCATAATGAGCTTCGACAAGTGCGAAGCAAGGATCGGTTCATTGTGCTGAGGATATAGCGTCACAGCGCCGAAAGCCAGCTTGAACAACCTAATCGTGACAACAGCCGTCTGGTCGTCGTACTCCCCTAGCTGTGGAAGGTTGTCGATGAGATGTCGAAGAACAATGGCCACCAGTGTTGGGGAGGTGCTTTCGCGACTGAATAGCATTTGACAAATGTGCAGGAGACCGGGACGCTTCTGTGCGGCCAGGAAAAACATACCGATCTTCTGGGTCCAGACGTCTTGGAAAATATGCAAGTTGACCTCAGCGAGAGCTCCCGCGAGCCACTCCATAGCTTCATTAGCTTCGCGCGCATCTGAATCGTATAGACTCATGCAACGAATGCAACCTTCGAAAAGACGCAGGATGATGGCTCCGTCCGGAACAGGGGCGTCGATCTTGCGTAGGTTGGCAAGACATGCTCTGAAACCATGCATGAAAGAGCGAAACAAAAGTCGAGATTCTACGATTTCTATGTCAATGAGAATGTAAACAGAGTCAATCATTGTCAATTACCTCCCAAAATTTCTTCGGGTTTCTCAACGGCGTAATTTGCAGACGCAAGTGGACGGGCTCTCTCAACGAGGTAAATTTTCCCCGTCTCCGCTTCGCCCTTTTTGCTTCTCTCTAAGCGGGCGTTCACCTCGTCCAAGGTACCAATGACGGAATCCAGTTTGTCAACGCAAGTCTCCAAGAGTCTGGAGATGACCTTCGCTGCGTCTTGTGGAGTGTCCTTGGTGGTGATGGTATCCACTAGATTGAACATCATCTTCGCTGTGAGCGTGTGCACGCTATTTGGGAGACATGGGTTGTGTATGAGGCGAGAATATACGTGAATGATGTGGGCGAGCTGCTGCGCTGTAAGGTCGTTCCGCAAATGATGGACCAGATCCGCCACAGCAGCAAATGCGGTCGCTCTGGTAAGGTTAAATCAGTCACTTGGGCTTGTGAAACAATCGAGACACCAACCGAAGCGTTTCCCTACTTCCAACACTCGTACCTAAAAGCACGTTCTCGTCAAACAGCTTGTCAATTTGACTGAGTAATGCACGTCGATAAGGGGTGCCTAGTAAGTGTCTGAACACAATCATGAAATCCTGGAAATGCGCGTGTTCAAAGTTGCACAGATGAAAGTGTCATAGAAACAAACCCTTCTTGCGACAATCGCAGCCGCAGGGATGTCCTGAAGCAATCGTAGCGATGAGAGCAAAAGAGTATCACCGTAGATGTCATATTGGTCTCCTAAACCTCTGAGGATATAAGCCAAATAGGAGACCATCTAGATATAAGTGTTGAAGAGCTGCAGAAGGATATGTGCATGAACTGTGCTCATACCTTGATTTGCGAATTGATGAAGTCAGTATAGGCTTGCACGTTTCGGATTGTTGGAGACATTCCCGCCCAGAACCCTCCCATTGCTTCAAAATCCTCGCGCGCCTTCTTCTGCGCTGGGGCTTCCAGCGCCAGAACTTCGAAGTTAAGAGGAAGAGTGGCCTGAACATGGGGTGCCACGTACTGGCGATGGGTTTGTGAGAAAGTTACCATAACCATCCCCATCTCTGCCAGAACCTTGAAGCTCTTCATACTTGGCAGGACAACATTAACTTCCAGTACCATGGAGTTCTCTGAGAGCAGTTCAACAACGAGACCCTTGATATTCTGAAACACCTCCTGCAATATAGCCACAAACTCGGCCACAAGGTCTTCTGATAGGATGCGAAACGCGCGAATGAGGTCGATGATAGTTTTGCAGCATGTCACCCCATTCTCTTCGTTGTCGTGCCGGAGCAGGTACAACATGCCGTTCAACAGAGGGAGCGCTTGTGAGCGCGTACCGTCCGAGGTCGTGACGCGGTGAAGTATCTCGAGGAGGACGCGACGAAACTGATATTCGGGAGCATCTCTGTAGAACGCTACTTCGCTTGAGCGCAGGATTTCGAGGAGAACTGGGATCATGTGAGGATAGACGCGGCCAGCGTCAGCATCTCTAACGGTGTCAATCATTTCTCGTAATTCGCAGGCTACTGCATGTTTCGCCTTTAAATCTTGTGAACAAATAGATGTGAGCAAAGCCTTGTACAATGCCACTCAGAACTCACCTAGGCTGGGATCTGCGATGCGAGCAGCCCGCATCTCCAGGTCTGCGGCTGTCCCCAGCTGGGGAATATTATCCATTGTAAAGCAGGGACTTCAAGCGCACGATGAATGTTCTTTGCGTGTGATGGATAGAGAGAGGGGCTGGCCGAGAGGGCCTGTTCGAAGGACAAGTTTCTGTCACTTCCGAGAAGGCAAGTACAGAGAGTAATGGATCGCGTAATCAAAATTGACACAGACATGTCACGACTGAGTCACACAGATCTTACCAGTTGTAGGTCCTAGTGGGTCCCGCAAGGCACTTTGAAGATGTGTAGATTCCAGGTGGTGGATTAAAATCGTGCGCAACAGTTTTTAATTTAGTTTACAGAATTTCAGTTGGTGATCATGATTGAAGTTGTTAGAGCCAATACGTCGAGAAGGGCTCAAAGAAGGTTACATTTGTAACACTCGTCATTCAACGTCTCTCCGAGTTCTTTAGTTATGTACATGAGCTACCTTGTTCATAGCTAGAGCAGAAGCACCGATCTTCCCTATATCTTCACATATATCTTACTCGTAAAGCTATTCAGATCAAGGAAATAACACGGAGCTGGTCATTGTGTCAGATGAGAGCGAAGTGCATGACCATCCAATTCTAGGTACTCACCGAAATCAAATTGTCCAAGGTAAAAATTTGACAGCACTCCTGGAACAACGACGGTACTAAGAAAGACAAAGTGGCATGCTACTGGGTGCCAAGGGAGTATGACTGGCAGCAGTCCAAGTCTGCACCGTCCGCGTAGCGACGACAGTACCTCCACGAACAGTAGTGCGGGAGTAGCAAGGGGCGAGGACCGCGGACCGTGCTGATGCATTGTCATGCAGAAGGACAAAATCGGCGGTATCGCCTGGTTGAGGGAATGTAGAAAAGTCCGAGCCCACGTCGAGCACACCAATGGCTCGTTTTGACGAGATTGAAATGCAATCCTATCCCCAGAGGTTATTTCAGAGGTTGTCACAAGTCATCTGCAACACACCAATAAAGTGTTGCATGTGCGTAAGCTTGCATCTTGGTATATCGCAATACCAAGGGGGCACAGCAAAAGAGGATCGACTGATCCCTGTGGCGTAAAAGCGTTCCCGACATTATTGACACTGAGTGCGACCTCGAGTTCCTTCCCTGCGACGAATGGGACGGGAATCGTTCCGCGAGAAGGAAGTATTGCTCGGTCCGCACCGCCTTTGCCCATCATGTACATGTCACTTTGTGGAAGGGCAACGAATGACACCGGAAGATCACCGACTGAAAATTTCAGATGCTCCCATTGTTTCGAGTCAAAGAGGGAGTAGCGTGTGCCATGTCCGATGGTCACCTTGCGTATGCTGTCGGAGGGAAATTGAGCAGCCCAGTCGAGCTCTTTCAATTCTTTCAACACGTCGTAGATCAATGGGGGGCTAGAAGGGTCGATATTGTAGTCGAGATGAAAGTCGGCGTGTAGGCTCAATTCTACCGCAAGGCGCAGGAGGAGCGAGATATTACGTCTTGACTGTGCTACCTGAGGTTCTACATAGGGCGCAGAACCAACAACAGAAACACCGGGAACTCGTGCAGCATCGCATAGAATAGAGTAGTTATCCCCTGGCTCTTCATCATGGGGGTCGTCGAAGAGGGGGTCTTGTGCAAAAACTAGACCAGATAAAGGTCATATAAAAAAATCCAAACGTTTCATAAAGTGAAATATCCCACCTGCAACTTGAATCTCACATAACCCTTGAAAATCCTCTTTGAGCCGTAGTGCAATCTCAAGGCATCGTAAGCCCACGGTCTTGTCAACTTCGACATGCGCCCGCATGACAGTCACACCGCACTCCATGCTCTCCACAATCAATCTTCTTCCTCGTCGATAGACATCATCAAGGGAATCAATGAAACGGGATTTAGCCTCTGTAGTGACTTGGAGGGCTTCCTGAAAACCACTGGATCAAAGTATAGACATGAGCGAATCAAGACTGAGGAAAAGCGGCTAAGCAGTACCCAGACTGGAGATCGCCACAATTGTCAAGGAGAAAGCATTTGTCCAGATGGACATGCGAGTGACAGAGACTTTGAAGACGCGTCAGGCATGCATGTTGACAGTGGTGGATAGGAAAAACTCACGAAGGCAGTAATATGCCTTCGCCATTCGTATCTAGCTGGGGAATGGCGTGGTGTTGCTGTGTGAACTTGGTAGCAGGGTGTTCATCAACGGACTGCACAGCGGTGACAACACCCGTTCTACAGTGTACATCGAATAACTTCCCTTCTCCGTAGACCAAATGCACATTGCGAATGATAATGGATCCGGATTCAGGGACAAAATTATCGTCCAGACTCATAGCCATATTTGACAGTTTGGGGCGTCCTGAAGGCGAAATGGATGATGGTCAGTCGAAACATGAGCAGCATATATGTTCCTGGCCTGTCACTCACTCGTATGAGAGGATACGAGCTGATATGAGACCTCGTCCAACGTCAAAGACGTTGCCACCAAGTGCTCAGTCTGAGCCTCCTGATACAGATTCTGTATGGTCAGCCAGGGGCGCTGCTAATTGCTATTTGTACTGAACACTCGAGTGCTTTTCTGGATGAGAGTTGTATCATCCTTTCAATCTCTCTCCCGGCTCTGCATGACCTTATCTGATGCCGCGGCAAATGGTCGACTGTTAACGCGATTATGATAGTGACACAGGTGACACACGTACTTTGCTCAATAATTCTCATCAGTAGCGAGAGACAAACTATACTGACAGGTGAATACGACATGACGCAGGTAGAAGCAATATAGCATCCGCCTGACCAAGGTAGATGAAGCGGTCAGAAACGGCCCTTGTCTCATGTGTCGACGGGAACGGAGGACTACGGTGCTCTCGGGGACGTACTGTACCCGCCAGTAGTTAGGCAATGTCCCCTGTCCCCGGGGGTCTGATTTTGTTGCCTATCGGATGGTCTGTCCCCATGTCCCCGTGGTCCCATTGCCTAGTACCCCATAAGCGAAAAAATAAGCGCCGAAAAATAAATGGAAAATTTGGTTTGCTTCAAATTGTACTCGAAAGGTAAAAAAAAACACGACGGCGGGACTCTGGGACAAAGAAATGATCAAAAATGGTCAACGTGTATAACTTTCATGTACGCGAAGGTCCTCCCAATGCCGGCAAGCGAATGACGAGTCGCTGTTCATGTGCGCTGCTCGACGATGTCGCGACCGCACACGCACCTCCCTGCTTCGTTCCACTACGCTTACGCCGTATACCCTTCGCCCCCTTCCCGCCCCCTTCCCTGGTATTGGTACCCAGAACTACCGTAAAATTAAGGCTGAGCATTATGACGAACTATAGAAGCATTAACGAAGAGAGGATCCACCAAGACACTAAGAGGAATGGCTGCAGCTATGTTGACTGTCAGTGTCAGTCTGGGATGGGGAAGAGCGTTACTGGAATCATCATTGCCTATGTCCCTTGTCCCCGGCCATCCATTGCTTAGACCCCCTCCTTCACACGACCACGTGATGGGGTCACGTTTTTGCCTAACTACTGGCGGGTACAGTATGCCGGGCCTCCGGTCGAAAGTGCCGAAGCCGATCCCATTTGACGCGTTGGTGAAGGTTGGTGACCTGTCTCAACTCCCCCCGTATGCAATTGCACAGGGACATGTATCTGCTATACATAATCTGCGTTCACCACTTTTCACTTTTCAAGTAGGAGGCCTATCATGCCATAGCCAATTTTTGCTTGCGAATGGACTGACCAATACCTGCGACGGTTCCGACGGATGGGAGCCAGGGGCCGTCGGTAAGTTACTTATTTCGATGCCTTCCAAGTTTTCCAGGTCATATGTAAGTTGTGTAGGCAGTCCGCAAGCACTCCTTCGCTCCCTTCGTCAGCTACCACTACTCGCGACTATTGTACCATCATGAGCTGCGAGAACTGCTCCAAAGGGTATATGCTCCCTGGAGAGCCGACAGGCTCTATGGTCGGCGGAGCGTACTATCGCTCTGCACCGGCATCTGCTGAGTCCACAGCAGCCACACCAAACACCGCGATTGTCCTGTTGACGGACGCATTCGGATTGCCGTTGAAGAACTCCAAGATCCTAGCAGACTTACTGTCGGAAAAAGTGGGCGTCGACGTCTGGGTCCCTGATCTTTTCGATGGTTTGTGTTTTCTATTCACCCGTACTGGACTCTGATATTAATGTGTGTCGTGTTTTGCTCCTACATATATACTGTATATCAGGTGTACCGGTGTTCAGAGTCGAAGAGCTTGAGCCTCTCATGCCCGACAGAGCAGGTGTAAAGATGACATTCTGGAACAAACTGCTCTTCATTCTCGCACTCATCAAGCGCATTCCTCGCATATACGCTACCCGACAGTCGGTGACTGATTCCAGAGTCAATTCGGTGGGTCGTCCTCCCTACGCACCGACCATCTTGATCCTGAGACTGCCTTCACTAGTTCATCGAAAAAAATTAAGGAAGATAGGAAGTACGAAAAGATAGGCGCAGTCGGGTATAGATGTTTTTGAATCGCTCCTGCGAGTATCTCTTCTGAGGTCTTTGTGTCCAGGTATTGTTTTGGCGGTTCGGCAGCTATCCGTCTGGCCTCCACATCGCTTGTTCACACTGTGGTTATATGTCATCCGTCTGCTCCCACCCGTGCCCAGATTGAAGCAATGAAAGTAAGCTTATATTCGTCTCAACAATATCTTAGATGTTCGCTTATGTCCTGTGTCCTCTTTTCTCCGTGAGGTGCCATCTTCCTGGGCGTGCGCAGAAGGTATGGCATTACAACACCTCGCGCCTTTCTCCGCGAGATTGACTGACACTAATTCCTCTTCTCTCAGACGACATGAGCTTTTCACCGGAAATTCGCCTACAAGCCGAAGCCCTTCTGGCTGGGCGCAAGGGCAAGGACAATTTTGTCGAATACGAATTCAAAGATTGGAAAGGCACGTTTTTAGAACAATTCAATGGAGTTCCCGCCGGCTCTAATAACTCTCCTGCGTGCGACCAGGAACTGCCCACGGATTTGCTGCACGACCCAACCAGGCAATTCCCGACGTCAAGGCAGGGTACGAAGGTGCTCTTGAACAAACTGCAGCATGGTTCAGGAAGACGTTGTAATTCCTCATCCTCCAGCATCTGCTGAACCCGGCAAGCTTTTACTCTTAAGCATTCATCTCTCACCGTATCCCATACCATACCCGTGTATCGGATGGCACTGCCCGATGCATGATTTCGCATGGGGAGTCCGCTCTGTTCGCTTTGGTTTTGTAATATTCGATGTTCTCTAATGAGATGCGACCTAGTTCGTCTTTCTTCTCAGCGCCAGCCAGTGTACGGCTTGGTCATCGTTTCGGTCAAGATGAAGTCATCCATCCCGAGCATGAATCATGAATTGACTTATTCAAGGAACTCGGCCACAAACGGGTTCTGGATCGTGTATATAAAAACCGCGCAAAGAACGCTGCATACACATAACAGACATCGCATACATCCAGTGTAGATCAAAGCAAGCAACCAACATGAACACGACCCTTCCCGCTAGCCTCCCGGACCAAGCTTACTGCATAGTATCTGCAGTCGCAGCTGGCCAACTTTCCGTCCCATCCCGTATATTCATCACTCCATGTCCGCCAGATGAACACAAACGGATCGCGCCCGCGCTCTCTTTCCTCCTCCGTCACTCCAAGACCAACTCTACCATGCTCTTCGACCTGGGCTACCGCAGGGACTACCAAAATTACCCTCCCGCAGTCGTCCGCCGCGTCAATTTACTCTTCCAACCCCTCTCCATCCCTCAGGACGTTGCCGAATCACTCAACAAAGGCGGTCTCCCCCCCACAGAGATCTCGCACGTCCTCCTCTCGCACGTGCACTGGGACCACATAGGCGATCCCGCACCTTTCACGCGCGCGACGTTCCTCGTCGGCAGCGGGTCGCGTGAGCTGCTCGAGAAGGGTTATCCCGAGGACCCAGAAGCGCTGTTCCCGCGTGACCTCCTCCCCATCGACCGCACGGTCTTCCTCGATCCCGATACCGACGCGAACTGGAACCCCGTCGGCCCGTTCCCCCGTGCACTCGACTTTTACGGGGACGGAAGCCTATACATCGTCGACGCGCCGGGTCATCTGCCGGGTCACGTCAACGCGCTGGTGCGCACGTCGCCCGATGGCGGGTGGATGTACCTCGCGGGGGACTCGGCGCACGATTGGCGGATCGTGACGGGGGAAGTGGGGATTGCGGAGGAGCGGAATGAGGCGCTCGGCGTAGTTTATTGTGCACATCGGGACAAGGCTGAGACGGAGAAGCACCTGGTGAGGGTGAGGGAATTATTGAAAATGGTGAGGGTGAGGGTGTTGTTGACGCATGATGCGCGGTGGTACCAGGAGAATAAGGGTGGACCGATGTATTGGCCAGGCCATTTTGATACTCTGTAAGGGTTATAAAGTTACTTATGGATATGATGATCATGGACGATCGAAAATCAGCGATACGATGTTCGAAATCCCAGAACACCGTCATGGACATCCGCAGTAGTCCTAGTCACAAGTGAAGAGCGCTCGGCATCTGAGATCTCAACGCAAATGCTAGCATCATATGTATTCACATTGATAAGCTCTGAATATTGAATCATGAGCGATGGAACTGAAAATCAATGCGGCGTTGACGTTCATCTATGTACACATCCCATGTCCGTGCGCATTGGCGCATAGTTCGACGCGGCACTGTCCTCAGCCAGCTCCAGCATCCCGGCATTACAACTCATGAGTCTTTTTTTTAGAACTTGCTAAACTCATTCACGCAGTGAGTATGTATCTGACCTTCGTGCAGACGCATAAATCATTGTCATTCACAAACATGTAACGGATCATCGATGAACGCTACAGGATCACATCATATAGTACAGAGAACGAGGAACGGAAAAGATTTTTTTTTTAAACTCAGAGATCGTTTCCCAAAGTCTAAGCATTCGTGCAGTCTTTCAATTCAAGTGCGTTGTCAAAGAAATGCACATTTTTAGACAAATGTATGACCAGAAGAGCGCGCGGTAGTGCTCTGTTGATCGACTTGGGCAGCACGAGCATGATTCTCACGCGCGGCCTTCTCCCTGACCCAAAGATTATGAATTTTCAAGTGGAACGGACGATCGCAAAGTACTCACGATCGATTTATGAAGCTTTCATCTCCGATAAAGATCAGCGTGTCGTAAACCAAGGAAGCCACCAAAGCGCCCGCGAAAGAGCCAAGGATGGGGCTCCACAGCCAATATTGGCTTCGATAATTGAAAACTGTACGACGTCTCCTTCGTCAGCTTTAAACAGAGAAAATTCAAGTACAATCCATACCTGCTCGACCATAGCCGACCATGGCCGTCATGATACGAGGCCCAAGATCACGGGCGGGGTTTATTGCGAACCCTTCGAATCACATGAGCCATGATACGCTATATTCAGTGATAAAAGATTGAAGACGTACCGGTTTGCATCCCGAAGGCTGAGCTTATGCCCAAAAGAGCAACAAAGAGGGCCAAGGGAACAAGCCCGGCTGGAGGAGGTTCGTTCTTCTTGTCCGTCACAGCGAATATAACGAGCAGTAGCGTAAATGCTCCGAGGAACTGTCGCACGTCCATCAGCAAGAATCGAACGGTCAAAATCGACCAAACATCACTGACCTCGTCAAAGAAACTGTTAGCCGCAGGCATGTACTTGAGCTAGAGCAGGAACAGACGAATGCAGGTGAGCAAAATATCATTATTCACCAGCAAGACTGGAAACACAGCTCACCGTGTAAGTTGCGAACAATGCGGCCGTTCCAGGAACTGAAAGGTTTTCACTCCCTCCTTCAACGATGAAAATTGCATGGAAGTAATTGGCGAACACGAGAAGGGCCCCAATCCAGGCACCCAGGAGCTGAGCAAACATGTAGATGGGGACTTTTTTCCACGGGAAACCCCGGAAGACAGCAAGACTCAACGTCACCTGTTACCAAGAAATGAAGAGACACGACATCAGTCAAGACATTTGAATGCTATGCATTGGAAGAGAAGAGATGTCCGCACAGCAGGGTTAATGTGTCCTCCGGAGACACCGATGGAAATCCATTCGCCCATGGCAATCCCTGGTGATTGTGTGCATGCAGATGAATGAAGGGCATCGGCATAGTGAAGAGGTTGGACATACCGCATGCCCAACCGAAACTGGAGGCCAGGTAGTCGCCCTTAGGGGTGGGAGCGACGCCCGTGTTGGAACCGAGGACAGATTGACATTGGGCACCGTTGCCAAACATGACCAGAATCATCGTGCCCAACAATTCTGCAGCCGGTGCCCGAAGATGCTCTCTGTAAAACGTCATCAGCAAAGGTGTCTACATAGGGGAGGCCATCCATGACCTGGGATAACCATGCCTCGACAGGGGCTGCTCAATTCTCAGGTCATGTCAAGCCAAGCCTCACTGCAAGGGGGGGCGGCGATGTCGAAGAGTTTTTGGGATGTGGCGGTGACCGTAGTACTATACCTGTTGGATCCGCGACCGACAAAAATCTGCCTCCGTCTGCCATGTTTCCACAACTCGTTCTTTTTCTACCAATCGGTACGCCTATAGTTCAAGTGCCCTCCTGTTTGTCAAGCGGCAGGGACGAAAGCAGGTGAGATGGAATGACGACGTCACAATACATGCGTCCATACATCGTCGACGACGATGACAAAATGACGACTCCTAAACATTTAAACACGTGCACACATGGACGGAGCAACGTGACGAACAAACGACGAGTAAAAACTCACCGATTCACAAACGAAAAACGACGAACAAAAACGAAGATCGAACAACAATGATATGGCACGCAGAAATGAATAGGGCTCCGTCTGCTCCCGTCTGCCATGTTTGCTGTATGTCGTCATCGTCGTCGTCAGCGTCGGCGGGGTTGATCGATCGAAGATCCCTACGACTTCGACCCCCCGTCGAAGCTCGAACAGCGGTTCCGGCAGCGCATCGCAGTATGTAGCATGCGGTACTGTGCTATACTAATACAAGGGGACCCTGCGGATGAGTGAACTTTGCAGATGTGGTAGTTATATTATAGTAACAATTGCTCGTAAACGACATTGGTAGCATATCCGTCGTAGTCGTCGGACGTGAGGAGTAAGATGTCGAACGCGAGAAAGAGCAGTGTACAATTGACC
>SGPL01000553.1:5918-21663 GCA_004802705.1 Bondarzewia mesenterica
TGTGTNCCNGTNCGGTGCCAGTTCTTGTCCGTGTCAGCGGGAGTTCTGTCACTTTCAGCACCGGCAACTTATATCCTCNTTCCAAATTCAGAGCAATGGAGCTTTACGGTAGAGACACAANATACAGCAATTGAATCCNTCAAATGTCGCGCAAAGAAAGTGCTTTACGGCAGATACATCATATANTTATGTACAGACACTTTTGCGCTCTACTACATACGAGGACAACGTGATAGCAACTACTGTGCCGGATGGGGCCGGTNGAACAATCTCTTGCACACACATCTCACGACGATGTACGAATTGATCGGTATGGCGAATTGTCGGCTGTCCAGATAAATATAACTATGAGTTTGTGCCTACATCATCTGATGATAAAATTTTGATAATGAAGAGAGCAGCATGCAGTCANTAANGAGCTCCTTNAGCTGATCCTAAGAACTNTCCATGCTCGTCGGCATCGACGACGATGCAGCATTCTTCTCATCGTCCGATCTCGGAACTGGACTTGTTCTTCTGGAAGACCCACCTGTCGGAGTCCTGCGCCCTCGTCCCCTCGAAGTGCCCGGTCGCCCAGGACTCAAACCCCTCTGTACCATGGTCGGCGTCGCCGTTCCTGGCGTTGACATGGGGGTGGCCGTAGTAGGTGTGCTGCCTCTGCTTCTATAGACAACATATATGCTGCCAAACCAGATCCACGGTAGCCAGCCACGCCACGTACGAGAAGCCGCCGCGCGTTCTCGTTCTTCGCGCTTGCGCTCGAACGCGGCACGATAGCGCTCATATGATTCACGAAATGAGCGGTCCACGCGGGAGGAGAATATTAATTCGCCGCGTGGGTTCGTGGTGGGTGGGATGGATGGGATAGGAACGGCAGAGGATGAGCGCTTGCCGAGGCGGGTGGGCGAAGGGGTTCGTGGGGGAGACGATGTCGTTGAAGAGGGAATGGGGCGCGCGAAGAGAAGAGAAAGGGGCTTGAATATGGAAGTTCGTGGCGCGGCGCGCATGTTGAGGTACATGTTGAAGCTCCGCAGTGCACGGTTGGCGTGTGGGACGTAGCTGGGTGAAGACAGCATGTTACGACGAAATAACAAAAAAATTGAAAGATGTACGCACCGATTTGCGTATCCTATCTTCTCGGAATACATTCCACTGGCGAAGAATAGGGCTAGCGTAGTCACTGCAACCAACAATAGCCCCGAGGCAACATATGGATGAAGCGTGATGTCGTCATCCGGACCATAGTACTGAGGCAAAACCCTCTGTAGCAGAAACTTGGACAGGATGGAAAGAAACGTTGTCTGCAGGAGCACTTCGCAGAGCAGGAAAATGATGGTTCCAATCAGCTGTAGCAGGAAGACTGAAGATACTTGAGCAACAAAGACATACATTTGAAGGCTAAGAGGGCGCAACCCACATTGATAGCGCGATTTTCGGCGATTCAGGAGAAGGGCGTTGGTCTTGAGGCGCTCCTCGAAGAGGAGGAGGTCGCGGTAGGTGGCCTGATCGTTCGGAGGGAAGAAGGAGTCCTTGGACGGCGACGAAGTCGATCTTTTGGGCATCGCACAATGTGAGAAACAGTCCGTGCTGAATATGTCTCGACAGACTCTCTAAGGGAGTTGCGTGCGAAGGGAAGAAAGGTTTGAAGGAGTGATTGTGTGATTCTGAGTCTGGCATTGTGAGTATGTAAGCAGATTTCGGCTGATTGTCTGGACTAAATATACTTTGTACGCTTTCCGCTCTGCGCCCTCGACATAAAATCAGAATAAAGCTGTGGGTGAACCACGGTGAACAAAGACATCAGCTGCTTAGCTCGCGACAGAACCGAAGTGCGGTGAAATATTTTTTGTCAAACACAATCTGCCACGTCATGTCTAGTAGCCGCGTGATCTGAATTACATATGTATTTGATCACATCAACTCATTTCTGCCGCTTTCTTTATGTCCTGCACATCGCTCTGATTCACTCTCAAATTGGTGTTTGCTCGCAATTGCAAGGACATCGCAAGATGACGCTAACGGTCTTGGTGTCATTCTCGTTGCTGGCGCTGGTCGTTTCCGCACGCCCTATCGTTCCTAACGATGGTCCTAATTCGTACGTTTGTCAACTTCCGAGTCCCATCCCTCCACGGCGCACGCCGTGCTATATGTTCGATTTTTCTTTCTGATCCTCGCCCCGCAGTGCATACGTAGACCCTTCGGATCTGCAGAATGCAGTACAAGCTCTATTTGAATCGCGTTCGAAGTAAGTCAATCCTGTTGCGAGATGCGCTACGACTATCGCGGAGTAATCACCTTTCGAGCACGTCTTCATGACAATGATCACTGTATATTCATCTGTATGTTTGCAGTATGCTCGAAGGACCAAAGTGCCTTGGCCTTTCGGTGAATTCATTCAGTTATTTGCTTCCGTCTGCTAACGCACGTGTCGATCATCTTTTGCAGGGAGTCCGCACCGGACTGCTTACGATGTGGTGAAGACGAACTGCACGTTCGTCTAATCACCGCTCAAGAGCAGCATGCTTATCTCTCCCAGCTCGACATCGGCGACGTCAAGGCTCTCGTCCCGCTTGGCGAGAACGGAGTCTTGAGCGAAGAGGAGAAGAAATTATATGAGATGCTGGGAGGTTCCGAGACCATGGATGATGTTGAAGGTGGCAGTCGACCCGTCGCGCTACCTAACGATGCTATGTTCGATGCCTCAGTATCGCCAGTTGGCGGTACAGAGGCCGAATTAAGCGTGGCTGGCGAAGATAGCGTCGCGGAAGAAGAATCGCGCATTCTTTCGACAGCATCACCCCAGGTCGTTGTTAACTCTCGTCCGCTCATCATTCTAGCCTTCTCTTGCACCCTAGCGCTCTTAATGGTCATCTGTGTCGGAGCCTCCCTCTACGCCGTCCAAATCGTGCGCTCCCAAATCTTCACATCCCGAGCTGCATGGGATCTCCTCCCCCGCTTGGAAAAGCAGGAGAAGATACGTCTCCCGTACTCGTATTCGGAGAAGAAAGAGAAGCTTCTCGGTGCACCGTCAGGGGATACCCTTCTTGGTCTTATTGATGAGAAAGCCGGTATTCTCGTCGACTTCGACGACACAAGTGCACCGTCCTCGGACGAAGAATTCTACGATGCGCCAGACACATCTTCTTTCCGGAACACTGACTTCTCTTCGTCAGTCGCGAACCCCCTCCTTGTCCCACTTCCCACTTCGCCCTGTTCGTCACCCCTCTGCAAACCAGTCCTTATGGACGAGTTGGATTCCGGCACTGCGACCAGTCCGCAAGTTGACCTTGGTCACCAGTCCGCCGCGGCGCCCCGCATGCTCGACTTTGCCCTTGCGATGCAGCTGAGACCCGGGTTCGGCATTGGCGCAGATCCAGCCTGGCTCGTGCGCTTCCTGATGGCGATCTTTGGATGGGTCGCAGTATTGGTCGGCGGTATGGGAGGTACTGGACAGAGGCAGCGCCAGGCGATTCGGGCGTAAACGCCATCTTCCTGGACTCATTTTGCTCTTTTCCCTCTCATCTCAACCGTAGTGGAACTTTTCTGTCTTCATTCCTTGTTCGATCTTTACCTCGATCTTTGCCTCCCCTCACATCACGCCATGTAACGTCTCACTTTTTCATCTTTTCACCATCCATGCATTTATCCTCTTTTCCATTTCACGCCTCAATTTTTTTTCGAACATCCATACACGCAGGCACCTGTCCCCGCGATGCCAGTACGTAGGGTGCACTGCGGGATCGGTATGGTCCCTGTCGTAGACTCTTTCGAATAGTTTATCATACTGCTCTCGTTACTACGTATATACCTTGCCGGGATTTTATAGTCGAACGCTGACCAGTAAACTCTTTTTCGGCTCAAGGGTCCGTGTCCTGGAGAGGACTGTCCTCATTCTAAGGCAACCAATTGAACTCTCATCGTGTATGCAGAATAAAATGAGATTTGATTTATCAATGAGATATCCGTTTCAAATCATAGCTGAGAGCATCGCAAAAGCGTCGGATCCAATACCGGGGACGAGAGGACTTGTCCCGGCACCATTCGACAATTGTCGGCAATCGTCCAGCCTCCCATCGCAAACGTTGTCTGTTTGCAACGGACGCTGAATGCGATGGCGATGCTACATTGCTAAAAGTCCCACACAGCCCGGGATCATGCACATCAAATGCAGAGAATGAGACGTGACGGAGAGATCATGCCGATGGAGCGTACTACTACCTACTACTGCCCACGCCTGCCCACGCTCCTATTCAGTCCTATTTAGTATTGTGCGGGCGCGACGAACCGATTGCCTACTGGGTGATCAAATGGGAAACAAAATTATGAAGAGAACACAATAATCTCAAGAGCAGATCGCGCACGGCCATAACTCTCTTCCACTCTTCCATGACGCTGCATGATCGTACAATCAGCTTCCTGGCGCTATCGAAAGGCAAAGTCACAACATTCGACCCAATAGTTTGGCGGAATCAGATGAATCATGAGAGTGCTGCCAGCTCTGTGCTGCTGCTAGTAGCACCTGCGATCTGATTAATGACCAGAAGCACCATCGCGCCCAGATTCCAAGAAGGCGAGTAGTTGTCCGCCAATCTCTGTGATTATCAAACTTTCCAGAAACTAGATCGGTGTATGAAGGCGAGATGAACTTGTGCGAACGAGACTTGGACGGTGTGTCGCACCATGCGGAAGGAGATGGACGACCATGGTCCATCACTTAACACCGAACGACTGTCTTCTGCGTAGGTCGGTACGGAGACTAGGTCCATCAGGGCTTCAAGCTTGAGGGCCTTGACCTGCGCGCCAGTTCTCCTGGCATACTAATAGCACATCCCCATTCCCTCCGCACGTCTAGCTACATGCCGATTCAATTCTCTCGCTGTGCCGAGTCCATTCGCCCCGCGGATCTGATGCATGATGCCAGACTAAAGCACATATAAGTATCAAGTACGTTGGGCCCCTGCCTGCCTCCTCCTTACTTCCCGCCATTATGATGCACTACAGCGTAACGACCAAACTGTTTGTAGCCGCTCTCGCTCTCACTAGAACTGTAGTCCATATCCTGCCGTACAGAGCCCGCCCTTGAAAGTGGTTGACCTGGGATACGCGACATACCAGTCCGATCTCAGCCTCAAAGCCGGCGTGACCAGTTTTCTCGGCATTCGTTTTGCCGCTCCTCCTATAGGCGAGTGAACTGCCGCCTGTTCTCCATTTTTTTGTGACAGTAAACTCTTTGTAGGGGCCTGCGATTTCGAGCTCCTCAGAAACCCATCAACATGTGCGACATTCAAAACGCGACTACTCAGCCTGTCCAGTGCGTCCAAGCATCTTCTGATTCTGTGTTAGGCTCTCCGGGGTTTTCCGCCTCGAACCCTTTCAGAACGTGATCAGACATCGTCGTCGGAGACTTTATAACCAACGAAGATTGTCTGTTTCTTAAGTCAGCCATTCCCTATCCCCAAAATTCGGTCAACGATTTTTTTTTAAATATTTCAGCGTACATGTTCCATCGGACGTCAAACGGGGTGCTCAACTGCCAGTAGTCTTCTGGATCCACGGTGGAGGGTACGCTGTCTTTCTTAATCTACGGCATATATTCATGAAACGATGATCCAGATACGGTGGAGGAAACAACAGCGCGTTTCTTGTTCAAGACTTCGTCAGGCAGTCAAACTATACCACTGTCGCTCTGCAAGTACGGTATCGCCTTGGGCTCTTTGGTGATTTTCGTAGACATTTTCACGTCCCAAGGAATGTCTGAACGCTCGCAGGCTTTATGCCTGGACAGCAAGTCAAGGACGGAGGCGATCTCAATGTCGGATTGCGTGAGTGCTTTATCGTTAGGCTTCATTGTCTCCTTCAACTGAATGACGGCCCTTCACTTCACAGTAGATCAACGGTTCGCCTTGCAGGGGGGTCAGGATCATGTAAGGCCGTCCATAGTCGTCGTCGACCACAGTTAGCTCGCTAACATATTCGCCAAGATCGCCTTATTTAGCGGTGACCCCAAAAAGGTCATGATCTGGGGAGAATCTGCGGGGGCAGGCTTTGTGTTGCAACAAATCGTCGCCCACGGTGGACTCACCAATCCGCCGCTGTTTCGTGCGACGATGATGAGCTCTCCTTTCCTTCCCTTTCAGTATCACTACAATGACCCAATTCCTGAAGTCAGTGTGCTCAAGCGCGACGCACACCCGCACGGCGCTGACCATCATCCAGACGCTGTACACGGAGGTCGTTGCCCAAGTCAAGTCGGTTCAATCCTCGATCACTTCAAACAGCTTGTGCTGACATCCTGGATAAATTCTCAGCTGCACGGGCTCCAGAGATACTCTGGCCTGCCTTCGCGCCGCGAATGCCTCGGACTCGGTCCAAGCTGACGCTGCAATAGGTTCGGCTAATTTTCTGGGAACATACACCTTCGTCTCGGTTGTAGATGAAGAGTTCATTGTTGATCGCCCCCACTGAGACGTTGAACCGTCTTCAAGTGAACGGAGTAAGTCCCCAATGACATGCGGCTTGAAGATGGAGGAGACGCTTCTCGTGATCACCAACTCTCACGAAGGCGACCTATTCGTGAACGCGACCGCCGTCTCGTCTGCCAATCTCACTTTAGCGGAATACGTGACGCAGCTGTTCCCTCGCTTGAAGGACATGAAGGTGCAGCATGCCGTCGAACTGTACTTGGGGATCGGCTTGCAAACGGGTGTGGAGCAAGCCGAGGCGGTCATGGGTGACAGTGAGCGTCTAGGCTTTCTTTTATCCTTCGGCATCGACCCATTCACCCGCACAAAGGTATCTTCGTCTGTCCTGCTTACTACGCTCTTGAAGGGTACGGCAGAGGCGGGTGGAAGGTCCGTCCATATCTTACCTTCTGGTGCGCACACCCTTCTGACCGGTTGTACAGGGAGAGTTCGCGATCCCCCCTGGCACACATGGAGAGGACCTCTCGCACGAGTTCATAACGTAAGTTTCACCTACTGCATACAATACGCAGACACATGCAACCATATGCCTCATCGTCATCTGCAGCTTCGAATTCCGGCCAACCTACAACAACATCGCGTTCATCAATGCCTTCTCTGAGTCTTTCTTGTCGTTCGCCATCTCTCTCGACCCCAATGTCCACGTCAACCCTTCAGATATCAAGCCGACCTGGGCGACCTGGGGCCTGTACTCCACGGAAATGTTGTTTAACAAGACGGAGTCCGGCACGCCCGTAGTCCAGCCCTTCGAGACCGACGCGGGATTGCTGGAGCGGTGCAAGTAATTAGTTGTCCTTCCCATCAGCAACCGTGTGTTGGTCTGACGGGTATCCGCAGGTGGTGGAACAGCGTCGCTGCTGTCAATGCACAGTAGATGGACGCCCGTACTTGGACACTTATACCTACTGGCAGACATAGGACACACGGGAGTTGCAAGTTTTTGCAACGAAACTGTGACATTATACTTAAACATCTATTCACTCTATAAAAAGGGTAAATAGATATGTGTAGGATACAGGATAGATAGGCATTTTCAGGCAAGTTGACTTGAAAAGATGCGTAGAGGTGGAGGTTGTGTTGATATAAGCATTGCCTTATGGGATTATATCTCCTCAGTATGCTGAGCATGATGTATTGCGTGAGGTATTCCAATGATGGTGGTTTACGCCAGAAGGTATACAACCCTAATGCACCGAGTACCACAGACCGCACGACAAGTTACAAGTTACAAGTAATCAAGGAGCTACCAATCCAATCCCGTTGTAGTACAGCCCCCTCCTGCAGTAACCGTCGCACATCCTCCACCTATTAGCGCTTCATCCATGCCCTCCCCGTTGGGGCCGACGATCTCGATCTGGGTCCCCTCGTTCTTCCCGAACGCTTCCGCCGTTGCGGCCTTCACCATCCACCTTGCCATGCCGAGCACTGTGTCTAATTCATCCTCGCCAGGAAGCTGGATGAGAAGGTCATCACCGTCCTGTCTAACGTCGAAGGCGAGGATCTTGTACTCCTGGTCGTTAAAGCAGTCGCCGTTGTCGAGAGAGTAGTTTTTCTTGTGCAGGGGGCAGGAGATGTAAAGGTTTCCATTGGCGTCATCTCCGACGATACCATGGTCGAGGACGAATGCGCGGCGATGCGGGCACATCTGCCGGACCAGTCGACAAATTGTCAGAGCACCGACAGCATAAAGCACACGTACTATGGAGTTCATACCTGTTGAGTGGCATAGTAACCACGCTTAGGCACATGGAATATGGCCAACGCCGAATCGCCATACTTCACCGCGGCCGACCTGGGCACACAAGACATATGGGCACAACCTCTCAAGACAGAAACGGAAACATACGTCGTTCCCGTTTCGGTCGGAACAAGGTCCTCTACCTTTGCCAACTTCTTCCATTCCCATTGCGACCTCGGCGTCGGGATCTGGCTGACCTCCATCTTCTCCGGCGGGAACGCCTTGGGCCAATTCGCCGGACGGAGCTGCCCTCGCTCCACAATCTCCTCGACCGTCTGGACCGTCTCGGTCGAGTTGACAAATTGCTGGAAGGCCTTGCGCCGCGCCGGGTCATTGACCACTTTCGCCCACTCGCACTCAAAAGTGCCCACCAGTTCGTCCATTTCACGTTCGAGGTCGCCACAGATGCCTAGCTCGTCTTCGAGAATGATTTTTTTCAATTTCTGTTCGAAAACAATGACGATCAGCGCTTTCCCGAAGAGAGATGACGCCAACAAGACAAACTTACATCGATCCCGCCCTCGAAGCTCTCGACCCACCGCGCTGTCCGTGTCAACTTGTCCGCTGTCCGGATGTAGAACATCAGGTACCGGTCCAGGATGTGGACGACCTTGGACGGAGGGACGTCCTTGGCGAACAGCGTTGCGTGTCGCGGGTTCGCGCCGCCATTTCCCGCAATGAAAACTGTTTGTCGGACCGTCAACGCTGGGAAACTCGGGGAAAGAAAGTAGTAGCACGGAATACTTACTGTTCCAGCCTTTGTCCGTTGCGATCAAGCCAAAATCTTTGCTCTGCGCCTCTGCACACTCGCGGACGCACCCTGACACGCCTCCCTTGATCTTGTGCGGCGCGCGGATACCTTTGTACCTGTTCTCCAGTTGGATCGCCAACCCGACTGAGTCGCCAACACCGTAACGACACCACGTTGTCCCCACGCAGCTCTTCACCGTCCTCAGAGCCTTGCCGTACGCGTGTCCGCTCTCGAAGCCCGCCTTGACCAACTCTTCCCAGATGTCCGGCAGGTCGGCCTTCTTCGCGCCGAACATATCGATGCGCTGAGCGCCCGTGATCTTGGTGTACAGTTTGTACTTTTTCGCGACGGTACCGATGGCGATGAGCGCGTCGGGTGTGAGCTCACCACCGGCGATGCGCGGGATAACGGAGAAGGTGCCGTTGCGTTGGATGTTGGCGAGGTATCTGCAGTACATCGAGCTTCTAATCAACCAGAAATTCCACATTAGAGAGGAGCAAGAGCGCACCGGTCATTGGTATCCTGGAGTTGGTGAAGATCGGGCTCCATGACGTGACGGTTGAACAAGCTCGAGAGGATGCTTCCGATTGCTGGTTTGCAGACTTCGCACCCGACAGTGTTTTCTGAGTTTTTGCCCACTTCGCGAACCACGTCAGCCCATGTCTGCAAGCGCTTTACTCTGGGAGGAAATGGGAAGGGGTTTTTGTCAAAGATAAGCATGTCATCACAAAGCACAACAAGGGGGCAGCCCGTACCGAATAATATTGAACAGGTCCGCCCGCGTCATGTCGAAATGCGGACAGAGCGCCGCACTGACCTCATTGCCGCTCTTCTTCATCTCCGCCTTGAAGATGTTCGTGATGAGCGGCATGCAGCCACCGCAACCCGTTCCAGCCTTGGTGGAGGTCTTGATGCCGTTGAGAGTATCACACCCGGAGCGGACGCACGCGCCAATTTGGCCTTTTGTGACGTTCTGGCACCATCCATCCCGTCAGCTCCGTCGCTGCAAAGCAAGATGCAAAAAAGAAATGATCATACGCACATGGCAACTGCAGACCTGCGTATCGTCATCCAGATCTGCTCCGTCATCGTCACCGCCGCTCTTGGAGCCGATGATGAACTGTGACGGGGGCCGGTCGAGCGGCTTACGCTTTTTCACGATCGCGACGAGCTTGACATAGTCGGAGACGTCCCCAATCATCATGCCACCGAGGAGGTACTTACCATCGGCAGTGAAGATGTATCTGTTGGATGACTGGTCAGTGCGAATTCTCGAACAAATGGAGGGACGAAATTGAAGGCCTGAAGGTGCGACACACTTTTTGTAAACAGACCCGAAAGGATCTTTGTATGTCAGACACTTGATCGGCTCATCCCGCAAGTTTCTCGGCCCACGCCTCTCCTTTGCCGTCGTCGTCGCACCTTCGGGAGCCACATCTGTCTTCTTCTCATCCTCCAACCCGATCTGCACCTTTGCCTCCCCCTTCTCATCGATGTTCTCCTTATCTGCCTCCTTCTCTGCCTCCTTCCTCTCATGGAACTTGATGGAAGCCTGCATTCGAGAGGGATCGCTGTCGGCGAAAAAGTCACCGAAAGAAACAACATCGATGCCCATCAGTTTAAGCTTGGTGGAGAGGTCTGGGTCGTTCATCTTGCGGGGAGAGTGGGTTCCGAGAGAGGTGTTGGTTTGTGTAAGGTTGAAAGAGAGGACTGTTTGATTCGAATGATCAGCTCATCAAGAAAGAGGGCATGAGATTCGAGACGCACTGTCGGCCATCTCGATCCCGGGCGCAATTAACCCGTACGTGTTTCCTTTCCAACTCGCACACTCTCCAATCGCGTACACGCCCTCGGCCGATGTGCACAAGTCATCGTCCACCCTGATGCCTCCCTTAGCTTCACACAGAATACCACTCTGCCTCGCCAAGTCGTCCCTGCCCCGGATCCCAACGGCGCAGATGACCATATCACTGGGAAAGTGGGAGCCATCTTCCATGCTAAACCCAGTGAAGTGTTCGCGTTCTCTGGAAGAGGAGGGAGTGGTGGTGATACCAGCAACTTTGGCGCAGATGACGACCCGTACGCCCATGGCTTCGATCTTGCGCAGGACCATCTCGCCGGCTTCGGCGTCCAGTTGCCGGGAAAGCAGGTAGGCTTGACGGTTGATGATGGAGACCCTGTCATAGCTCCATATTAACACCATCTACTGGAAAGGAAGGGACATGCGGGGAGTATGCGCACTCGTGCAGATTCAGGTCATACACCGCTTTCGCCGCCTCCAAGCCCAAGAGGCCTCCACCTACAACGCTCGCTGAGTTGACCCTCTCGTGCCCTGAGTATTCGATGATCTTCTCCAGGTCGGCGATTGACCGGTACACGAAGACGCCATCGACGGAGCTGGCCTGGGCCGAGGTGATATACGGAGGGTAGGAGGCTTCGGAGCCAGTCGCGAGGACAAGGATGTCGTAGGAGAAAGTGTTCTGTTCGGAAGGCAGCACGAGCCGCGCATTACCGGAGAGATCGACCCAGAGAATAGAATGCAGGACGTACATCTTTATCGGTCGATACTGTTTTGGCCACGATGTCGATGCTGGTGACCTGTTCTCCGATGTAGAACTGGAATCGATCTGGTTCCTGCTCTGCATACCAGGACGGACTGTGCAGGTACAGATCCTCCACGCTCCGATGCTGAAAGTAGTCCGTCTAGACGGAGCGTTCGACATGAGCCCATCAACTTGTAAAAGCCAAGTAGAGCAGGGGGCGCACTAGGCCGACGCGATTGTATGCTAGATGGGGCTCCTCGCCACATGTTGTAATGTGGTACCTCTTGGCGGTGTCCAGGTTTAGGAGCTTTTCAATGAAGGCGATGCCCACCATGCCCAGGCCGACGACGAAAACGCGTTCGTGCTGCTGTCCCCTGGGGCTAGTATCGACGGCGGGTACAGTCATAGTGTCTGTTGCTTGTTGACCAGTCGGATAGCGGGGGAGAAACAAGCGAATATTAGAGGAAGATTCAAGCTGCTAGTGCGGGGCTGCCTCTGGATGCCACTTACCGAGTATTTTTCGGAAGCTTTGGGATGGAGCCCAATTGCGCCGCTGAGATAACGCTTCGGTCGATGGGAGCAATTGGTGCATGGATTGACGGGCCAATCGTCCGGAGCCTTATTGGCCACCTTTAGCTCCCACGCTTATCTCTGGCCAGCCTATCTCCCTTGGTTTCAATTGAATCAAGTCAGCCAATGGCAGCCATGACCTCTCACCCAAGTCTCAACGCAGAAGATGGTGAAGGACATCATGAATAAAGGACTTGATTCGACTCATGTCGCGCCACCACGCGTTCACAACATCCGCGAGATAATGCCCCACTCACCCTCCGTTCCGACGGAGAAACACTCCCTCGAAGACCCGCCTGACGTCGCGGTGGGGAATCAAATCCGGTGAGGCCTGCCTTTTTCAAGCACTGGACGCGACCATGACTTACGGAGACCACGCACGACAGAGTCTCCCAGCGGCCGCCCCAGGTTACGACCGCTAACCTCACTGGCCCGCCTGAGTTCCACATCAGCTCGTTGTGGAAACTCCCCGTTCTCAACCCCGTCAACGGCAAGGCTCGTCTGTTGCTCGTCTCCCCTTTCTCCTCCAGGCTGACAGCTGACGATCCGGCCAGAGCTACACCCTCCCCATCCTCACGTTTAACAATGCATACTCGCGTAACTTCCACCTCTCCTGGCTCGGCTTCTTTGTCGCTTTCCTCTCTTGGTTCGCATTCCCGCCGCTCATCCCGGAGGCAATCAAAACGGACTTGAAGCTTACCACTGCACAAATAGGCAACTCGAACATTGCCGCCTTGTGTGCGACGTTGGTCGTGCGCTGGGCAGTGGGACCGCTCATTGATCGTACGTTGTGTGATGTTCTTCTCTTCATGTGCATTTGTCTGACTGTCGTGGCTTCGATCAGGATTTGGTCCGCGCTACGTCATGGCCGCCCTCCTCGTCCTTGGAGCCATTCCCTCTGGTCTCGTTGGCACCGTCTCCTCTGCCGGCGGTCTTTACACCGTGCGCATTTTCATCGGTATCCTTGGAGGTGAGCTCTTCTGTCGTCTCGATGCATTGACTGATCAGTTAGCTGAATGACTATTGCGACGCAGGCACCTTTGTTCCGTGCCAGGCATGGACAACTGCCTGGTTTGACAAGTCGGTCGTCGGGCGTGCCAACGCACTGGTTGCAGGGTGGGGTAACGTGGGTGGCGTGAGTTAACAATTCGCCCCCTCTCTCATCAGTTCTTGCACAGCCTGACCTTGTCGTTGCTTGAGTAGGGTGTCACCTTCGCAGTTATGGTAGCTCGTGAGTCTCCATCTCGAGCCATCCCCCCACTGCACTGACATTTGTCCGTCTTCAGTCTACCAACGCCTCCTCTCTGACGGGCTCTCCCCGCACTCGGCCTGGCGTGCCTCCTTCGCAATTATCCCAGTTCCTATCCTTCTCATTGTCGCCATCCTTACCCTCATCTTCGGCACGGACCACCCGGCAGGCAAGTGGTCCCAGAGGCATAAGACGCCCGCGACGGCGCTCGCAGCTATACATGGGCATGAGGCTCACCTTGACCGATCCGAGGCGGCGAGGCAGAAAGGGAAGATGGAGAAGCAGAGGATGACGGCCGTCGTCGAAACACAGGAGAATGAGGAGAAGAAGGTTTTGGACGCTCGTGAGTGACCTTCTCCTTCCGCACTGCTCGCAGAGGAAGGCTGATGCGTTCCGCAATCAAAAAGAGGTCAAGTCTGAGACCGACACGGCCATCAATGAGACTTTGACCGTGAAAATGGCACTCAGGATCCTCTCCTCGCCACTCACCTGGCTTCCTGCATTCTCGTACATGGCCTCGTTCGGCCTCGAGCTCGCCGTCGACGCCAACCTGACTACAGTCCTCTTCAATCTCTTCCATGCCCGCGACGCTTCGTTCGGCCAAACCAAGGCCGGGTACTACACCGCCCTCTTCGGTGCCTTGAATATCTTCACCAGACCAATGGGCGGGCACTTGGCGGACATGATCTACGAGAAACACGGAGTATCGGGCAAAAAGTGGCTCATGCTCAGTTTGTCGTTCGTCATGGGCGCGTTTTCGATCGGCCTCGGACAGTACATCGAGAAACACGTCGAGGACCGATCCACACCGTCGCGTGGGTCTTCGTTTTCCACTTCTGCAGTTTACGCTCGCGTCCTCTGACGAGCATCTTTCATCCCAGTTGCCGTCATAATGGTCCTGATCACCATCATCGCCATCTTCTGCGAGATGGCCAACGGTGCCAACTTTGCCCTCGTCCCTCACTGCAACGCGTACTCAAACGGCGTAATGTCCGGCATCGTCGGCGGGATGGGTAACCTTGGTGCGCCGTTACTCTTCCTTGTTTCCTCTTTTGTTTCGCGCGGGGTGCACGAGAACTCGGGCTAATGCTGGCTTGGACGCGTGGTGCAGGCGGGATCTGGTTCGCCCTCGTCTTCAGGTACCAACCTACCACAGGTGGCAAGGCGTTCTGGATCATGGGCATCATCTGCATCATCTCCAATGTACGTTCTCCTTCCATGAGGTTAGCTTTGACGCGTCCTCTGATCGATTCAGATGTTTCTTTGTAATTCCAGTTGATTGTTGCTTGGATCCATGTGCCGAAATGGTAAGTTCTCAGTAGTGGCCTTTCCCTGTCTTCCACAACATTCCACTGTACCTTCTCCATACGGCTCCTACGCCACTACTTTCTAAGTCACAACGCCAGTAACCCTTTACATACTTCTCCTCCTGCCTCTGCTCTTTCCTGTATCTCATGTGCACATCGAGAGATCTTCTTTCGCACTCTAAACAGACACTCGTGACATGCCTGTGCGAACGGTGAGACGCGCCGCATACTGAGCGGTGCTCTACATCTTATCATGTTTTGCATTCAGACTGTAAAACCTATATACGGTTGGGTAGGTGAGGGGTAGGTGAGGGACTTTTCAAAATGGGAGAGTTGATTCATGCTTGTAGACGTGACAGGACAAGTGTAAATAGCTTAATATCCAGAGCGTGATCATACCGAAATGAAATGTTGTGATGAGTCCGTCGCACCATACTCGATTCTGTGAACAATAGCGGCACCTAATAATATAATGGGCATCAATTTGAATATGATCGAGGTGAATCGAGTGCGGCGCGCCGTACCCGATTCCGTGAGAGGATTATAGCATTCAGCGGATTGTGGACGAAATTGGGCTATTACGATCTAAGTGAATCGAGTGATGTGGAGAATCAGGTATGGCGCGACGGACTCGATGTCTCGGAAGTATTTCGGAGAGATCAGCCATCGGGCGATCAGCACGTGACGACCCATTATGGCAATTGATCGGGGGATCTGCAAAGGATTAGGTTAAGAGGGGCGACACACTGCACGACAGCGGGCACGACTACCCCCCTAGAGTTATTACTGACCTCAAACAGGAGTTCGTTATCCACTTCTACTGTGTGTCCTTTATCCTGTAGTTATGTATCAATTTTATATCCCACAATATATTACACATGTTAGGAGGAGGGCGAAGCCCGACGAACAGGAATGTAAGTAGATGAGGCTGGTAGTGACTAACAAGAGCTCGCTGTAAGGCAAGGCTCAGGTTTCGACTGAAGTCTCATCAGAGTCTACCAGGGCAGTATATATAAGGAGGAAACATTAGGGTAGGTAGCTGAGTTAGGTTAGGAGGAGTGCGAAGCACGACGAACAGGAATTCGTAAGTGAAGAGGCTGGTAGT
>SGPL01000554.1:11358-21616 GCA_004802705.1 Bondarzewia mesenterica
TCAAAAGAAAAAGAAAAAGGTCCCCCACCCTCCCTCCTCGNAAAAAAAAACTCCGGATGCGCCTTCCTCACGCCTTCTCCCCCTTCTCGCTCTCCTCACGCACCTCCATCTCNACCTCCCCCTTCTCCCTCTCCCCCTTCTCCGGCGTCCTCGCACCCGCGACGAGCTCAAAGTGATAAAGGGGTTCGAGCGTGNCGGAACGATCCATGAAGACCCACCGACGNACGAAATACGGGAGCGCCTTGAAGACCTGATAACGCANGTGCGTCCGCGTCGGCACAGCGAAGACGTAATCGAGCTCTTCGAGCGTCCGCTGTTTGGTCTCGGGGACCCAGAGGAAGATCATCACCAGCGCGACCACGTTCAGTCCGCTGTCGTTCGCGTTTANATATTTGTTTGGATATAGAAATAAAAATATGAGTTTTGTTCGTCAGNCGGGAAATTAAAAAGTGAGAAGTCCNTTTTGGGACTCGGGGGAAGGGAGAGAGNACGTACGCGTAGAAGCAGAACGCGCCGATCGGGTGGAGCGCGTCGAGCATGGCGGGGAACGTGATGGAGAGGATGGCAGCCCAGAAGAAACACGTCGCGACGGCCCAGCTCATCCCGACCTCTTTCATCCCAACCNCCNCACCACATCCANAANAANANAANNNAAAAGCATAATCACATCAGCGACGATCCCTCAACAACAGCGACAACAACACGTTCCCGAAACTCACCGCGATGCGAGAGCGGGAACACCTCCGCACTGTACGTAAATGGGACCGGCCCCTCTCCGGGACTGTAAAACGCAGCGAAGAGGAAGACGAAGAGGGCNATGAGNCCGAGGTGCGCGCGACTNGATCGTGGGACGAGGTTGCTCAGGCCGGCGGCGACGAGGGTCCATGCCATTTGTGGGAANGTGAAGAGGAGGAGGGAGCGTCGACCGTAGGTGTCGATCGTGCGCACCGCGGGCCACGCAAAGACGAAGTTGACGAGACCGAAGCCCCAGGAGGCTAAGAGAGCGGTCTTGGCGGACGCGCCTGCCTCGCTGAATACTGTGGAGGAGTAAAAAGCGATGATGTTGACTGNGNTTTTGGGGANATTAGGGTGCTGATCAGTACGCGCGATATCAGAGCGGGAAGACAAAGGACGCACTGCCGCACATCTGCTGGGCGATCATGACCACGAAGCTAGCGAGGGTGGCGCGACGGACGCGGGGGATAGTGAACAGCTCNAAAAAGCGACTGAGGTAATTGCTCTTCCCGATGATGGCCGCCTCCTCCTTGAGCTGCACGTCGATGTAGTACAGGTCGCGCGCGGCCAGCAGCGGGTGGTTGCGCAGGCGGCAGAGTGACTTGTAAGCCTCGCGGTAGCGCCCCTTCTTGATGTACCAGCGCGGGGACTCGGGGCAGAAAAAGATCCCGAGCAACAGGGGGACCGCGGGGATGAACGCGGAGCCGATTTGTAAGCGCCAGGCGATCGCGCCCGTGTTTTGGACGATCAGGTTGGCGGTGAAACCCCTGCGACGCCACAACGGTTTGACATTGATTTGAAAAACAAAATGTCAGTCGGGCGGATACGATGGGTTTGAGGGAGAGTGAAACGCACAGGAAGATGCCGAACGCGGTCCACATCTGCCAGCTCATGACGAGACCGCCGCGTATGAGCGCTGGGGTGTTCTCGGCCGCATAGATGGGCACCGTACTGCCTTTCACACCCACGCCGATGCCCAGGAGGAGACGACAGATGAAGAGTTGGACCCAAGACTGACTGAAGGCAGAACCGAGGACGGGGAGCAAGCAGAAGACGCCAGAAATAAAGATCGTGCCACGCCGGCCAAAGTAGAAATTGAGGGGGTCGGAGACCCAGCAGCCGCTGTCCCAAAGAGCGAAAGGTTCATGAGCCGCGAGAGGAAATGCAATGGGGGACTGGGAAGAAGAAGGGGGGTTGAACGTACATTACCGAGGCGCCGAGATAAGGGCCGGCGTTGACGATGCCAACGAGCCATGGGTCCAGGCCCGTCTTACCACCGATTCCAAAGTCGACGGGGAAAGACAGATTCGCGCCGTTCGAGCCTGTCTGATCCCACCCCCTTCACATCCACGTAAACCATGCACCAGACGCCGACGCCGATCAGTCTCACAAGATCCTGCGGTCGCAAAAGAACTCACTGGACGGCAGCACCGATAGAACACGTGATGATGGTCAAGAAGAGCGCGCGCGGTTGTTTCCACTTGTGATGGATCTCGTTGTACAAGACCTCGCGCTCGAGCACGTCGAGCTCGGGTTGGTCGTCGTATGCGTCGGGGTTTTGCGCGACGAGAGCGCCCTTGCGGAGGAGGGGACGGATGTCGGACATGTCGTTTTCCTCGGCGAAGGCATCGACGTTCGCGATGAGGGTGCTGCGTGGGATGCCCGCGAGGGGGTTGCGGATCCTATCGCGAATGGGCATGAGCAATGAAACGGCAGAGAGCGGTCGGTCGATTCACCTGGCGCTGATGTTGTTGTTCAGGTTGACATGCTCGGTCTGTGCGACCTCGGCGTCGATAGGTTCCCTGATGATCATCATAAAACAACTCAATGTGGAGGCTAGAAAATAAAATGAAAAGAACGCACTTTACGTCTGCCATTGCGGGGGAGGGGAGAAGAAGGGAACAAGGCCGACGGGGGAGAACCGCGGGGCTTATATGTGGGGTGGAGCAGCGCGCCTGATCGTTCCTTGTTTCACATCGGAAGAAGGCATCACGAAACCGAATGTTGCGCCGTCTCAGAGAAAAATAAGAAGACGTGGAATGAAATGAAGAGAATCGACGCGCGATCTTCGATTCTGTCGTCCAACGTGACCAGCGCCTACATGTGGTCCACCCCGTATTTCCGGGGCGAAAGGCACGATCACTTTTGCCCCGCTTCGCAACAGCTCCACTCCAAATTTGACTCAATATTGCACTCCACTTGCCATCACGAGCTTGCTGTCTGCTCACCTCCATCCTGTTATCCTTATCACCATCCCAAAGGCGCTACAGTGCCCGGCATATGCACGCTCGACGTCTTCGCCATCCGAAACAGTCCTCACACTCCCATAAATGTAGTCCTACGTCCTCCCGGTGATCTGTACGGGTCCCCGCCCTACCCGTCCCACGCGCGCGCCAACACTGCATCTCCGTCTTCTAAAATAAAATCAGAACCAAAATGACGCCAGCGTCAAAAAAAAATTCAACCGCAACACACATCAGATGGCAGTTGCAAGTCTTACTCCCTGTTCTAACTCACAAACGCACACCCGAGTCGAACCCACGAACGAGCTCGGGCTCTCGTCCATCCTTCGATATCTCGATTCCCATCCTGCTCACGTACTCGGACGACGTGTAGCTCACAGGAGCTCGCTGCATCCTCTTCCCTCGTCTCCCCCCTTCCTCCTTTATTTCCTCGTCCATATCTCCACTCTATCCGCGCCGCATCTCGCGTTCGTAAAACCCGGATCTCACACGCTTGAATGCCTCTGGTCCTCTGGCAGGCATCCGCGCATCAACTGACAAGTGCAGTACCGCCTCGCATCCTTCTCGTCATGCTCCGGCACGAACTCCACCGCGCTCCGACTTGCAAGGGACCCGCAGCTGTTGCGAACAAAGTGTGTTCGAACGACACAATGTTCAATGGCATATCATCGATCCGACCTTTTACGATGCCCCCTCCGCGCTCGGGCGATAAGGAAGCGCCCGGTCATGACGGAACAGCCTGGCAAACGGTTGACGGTCGGCTCGAAAGTCCACTTTGGTGACAGCGCTGAATTCAGGCGCACGCATTCACCTGCAACCGACGTCCCGATGCCAGCATCTCCAGTGACTGACTGACTTTCCTTGCGTTTGCTCTTCCGGATCTTCGCCCCGACCCCCCCTCCCTCCCCTCACCACACGGAGTAAATTTCAAATGTAAGAAACAAGTGCATGCGGGGCCCCTCCTTTTTCTTCTCCGCGGCGCGATCGAGGCGTGGCGGGGACGGGGAACTTTAGCCTCATCCGAGCATTGGATTTGAGATCGGAAACGCGGTCCGATAGCCGGCCCGTCGTTAAAAGGACGGGACGGTATCCATAGTACGAGTCGATCCGCCCCGACGGAGGATTGAAGCTTGAAATTTTGAAAGCTTGACGCTTTGAATTCAATTGGAAGGTCGTCGCGAGCTCGTCTAGCACACAACTCGGGATGCGTCCAAAACTCATGTGGAGCTTCGGGGACGCGGCGCACAAACCAAGCGATTGAACTTGGCCATATGTAAGATTACCGCGAGCTGTGGAAGGCTGTGGACTGCCGTGGACTGCCGTGGAGCGCGTAAATATTACCGCCAACGTAAAAGGACCGAAGTACTTGTGTGTATGATGGAGACGGCGTTTCATGTGATGTTTTCTTGTCGACGTCATCAAACGAAGCTAGCTGCACCGTCTGAGTAGATCAGGGACCTGTATACTGCAGCAGAAAATGGGTTCCTCTTGCAAAACCGATTGACCGAATCCCTCTGCGTAGACCCAAGCTCTACACCCTCTTGGAGAATAATGCGCATGAACCTAGTGCTACCGAGTCACTCTAATAACTCAGAGTATGACGCGCTTTCTCCCGCTCAATGCATAGCACAGACACCGCGGTCCATGCGCCCTTCCATTTTGTAAGAATGCAGGGCCATCATCGTTAACGTTCGCTCATCCAAGCGCATACATAAAATTTCCCCACCAAGTCTTGCTCTAACACGTGAAAACTCACCTCAATGCAGATTCGTTTAGCGTTTAAACATTCCAAACGTGAATTGGTTCACAGCTGTGGCACAGCCCAGCGGCAGCCGTGACGTGCGCGCCCGTCCCCAACTCCCATCGGTCCGAACATTCCAAACGGTGCCCACCCTTCAATCCTCCGAAACGATAAGTCGTGTATTTTCTTTTCATGCTCAAATCTTCCAATCTGGATGTGAGCGATGATCATATATACAATATGAGATGCTCTCCCGACCGAACGCTGAAAGCTCGACCGAGGACGAGCAGCCTCACATATGCACACTTGCAAGGTTAACCTCCGGGCGACCAATAATGATGAGGTTCGTGAATGGCGTGTGCCTCGATCTCCCGAGGTGACCCTGACGGCGTGGAAGCTTGCAGACGGGCCACGTTACCGTCGCCGGCAAGTATAGCATAAGGTGATTGACACCGTGCTCGCATTTACATTGAGGATGCAGACTGTCAAGCTTCAAGCTGTCAAAGACGAGGAGGACGGTCGGTGACCGGATCGAATACCGAATTCAAGTTGGTTGGCCGACCAGCGCTTCGTTCACGCTCGAAAAAAAAAATCCCATGTGCGCTCGTCCGCGTCCACCTTGCCTCAATCCGGTTGACCAGTCTGTGCGCTATTATCTGCGGACGTCGTGGCCTGTATGCGTATGACCCTGTACTGGACATCGTTCCCGTAATAGCCACGACGATGGTTTTAGAAGATTTTTCGGTGAGATGTTGCGGGTGGTGGTTTGTTTATTGATTATATAGCTCGGTGGGATATCAGTGATCGAGGACATCGAAGATGGGAGTGTCGTCGTCGACCGTTGACGAATCACGATCCAGGCCCGTCTGGAGAACGCGGCAGTACTCGACGAAGGGTCATTCAACAACCTGATGAGCCTGATGAGTAGGAGTACAACATTACCAAAAAGACGAGTGACTCCTTTGCGTCACGGTCTCTCTCTATCCCCATATCTACAACGGGACGTGGAACCTGTTCACCAGCGCGTCGCTCTCGATGATCTTGTCTTTATACCCTTCGATCACCTCTTGCAAGTCCCAATTGGCTGACACGAACCTAGGAAGAGCCGTTCGTCACGTTCTTTTTTGAACAAAACGGGGAGGAGATGATGACTCACTTGCCAGCCAGCCAATCCGCCTTGCCCGTGGTCAGATAGAGGATGGTGCATGCGGCGAGCCGGGTCGTGTCGATGGCGGCATCTTGCCATTGTGGATTATTGTCCATGACCATGTCCGTCTTGATCGTCCCTGGGTGCACGGAGAACACTTTGACATCGGGGTATTCTAGTTTGGGCGGCGTGGTGTCAGTCTGGAGGACGTGGACCAGATACAGGGGAAGGAAAGAAGGAAGGGAGACGGTGGGACGAACCCAGTTGAACGAATTCGAGGAAACGGCCCGTGGCGTGTTTCGAGACGCTGTAGGCACTCGAATAGGGGATCCGGGACTGCGCGGCAGTGGACGAGACTGCTAACAGATAACCTTTGGTTTTTGCGAGGTGCGGAGTAGCGAAGCTTGGAATGAGAGGTTTTGGTGAGATCCGGGATGAGTGGATGGATGGATGGATAGGTCACTTACTGTGCGATGTTGTACACCCCACGAAAGTTGACTTCCATCACACCCCACCATTCGTCGGCATCCCGCTCTGCGAACGCTAGAGTATCATCAATCCAGGTAAGTTCCTTTGCAAGAGAGCATGCGGGATGTTTTTTTTTGCGGGGGAGAGAAGATACGATCACGTACGTCGATCCCAAGGACTCGCAGTGCCCGCATTCGCAACACACACATCGATCCTCCCAAACCTATCCACAGCAGCCTTCACAGCCTCTCCCACCTCTTTCGACCTCGTCACGTCTGTAGGCACTGTCAAAACCTGCGCGCCCGGTACCCGACGCTCGATCGCAGCTTTGACCTCGTCCAGCCCTTGCGGTCTGCGCGCCAACAGCACGACTGACGCCCCCGCACGCGCGTACGTTACGGCTATCTCCTCGCCGATCCCGCGGGAGGCACCGGTCACCAGGACCACTTTGCCTTTGAAAGTTTGGTCGGTGTAGGTTTGTTGCGGGTCGATGAAGGGGTAGATGCTGGATGGTCACCGTCGGGTGAGTACATATGTATATGTCGATGGGTCGGTGGGTGATGCGTTTGATGGCTGGATGGGACGTACTCGTGTTTGACGCTCACGGGAAGGTCTTCGGCTGGTGCTGGCATCTTTGAATGAGAATGCTGTCAGATATGCCCTAGACAGGTAGTGTTGTCGATTGTTGTGTGGGAGCAGGAAGGGCCAAAGATACAAGCGGCATGAGCGGGCGCATTCCTTGAACCTTTTATACATAGGACTTCTGAGTGGCGACATCGATGATTATCAACCCCCCATATCTTGCTTGCTATTAGAGGCAGTGGAGGATGTGGGTAGCTGGATTACCTGTTAGTTCGGAAGCAGATCTGAGCCCTGACTAGGCCTGACTGAGCAAGCCGACCCCTACACGCTGCTCAATGCTCATCTCCGCTCCATCGGATCTCTGAACATCCCACAGCCAGGCCTGTGTGACTGATTCATCTCAGAAGCGAGCGATGACGAAGACTCGAAGATGCTGACCTGTAATACAGCATAACAGTGGGACAAGTGTGATCCAACCAATCTCACCATGATTATGTAATGAAGAGATCGTGACCGGAGCGATCATAGGTCAAACTGAAGTCAAACTTGAAACTGTCAAACTTGCCATTTTTTTTCATTTTCAATGTTGGTCGACCTCGACTGCCTTTTGTGGGTCAGTATCTTTCGGTATCGAAGTGTTATGAAAATGCTATGTTGCACTGGTATCACATAGAAATGCACTTGATCGGCGAGTCCGACGCATTGCAACTTGCACCGGGCACCCACAGTGGCTGGTCTCCGTCCGTCTGAGTCTCGAGACTCAGAATACTGAGCGGCAGGTGAGTTATAATTATACGCTAGATTCTGGTTTCATAACGAGCGCATTGCGTCTACACCGGGAGTTCTATCTCAAAAGGTTGGTTCCAGACGGGTTTTATCTCCGTCTGGTCATTGTATACTACACTGGACTCGCCTACTGGGCAGTGATGATATTGTGTCCATATGGAAAGATCTCTTCTGCAACGTCGCCATCACCTATCATCTTGCTCTTGACCATCATACATCTGCTAGAAACTTGCGCACATTTGCTTCAGTTTTTGCCCTTGTATATCATTCTGCTATATATCTATCACCATGCCTCCTACTATTGAACTCTCCACCCGCCCTCGCATGCCCTTCCTCATTCACAAGATCCGCCTCGCTGGTCGTGGGCGCACTGCGAACTTGAGGAAGCGTTTGGACAAGAAGTTTGCGGACGTCGTTATGTCCCTGCAGCGGTCTTCCGTGAAGTATCGTTTGAGAAGAATGGGAGGTCGCTACCTTGGTATGTCCATCTGGTCACAACGATGATATTTTACAATCTGATCTTCGTTGTTGACACAGGCAAAGGTCGCAACTCGAGGCTTTCGGCGAGCGAGTCCTGGGCGCTGGTCGACTTATCGGTCATCGAGCCTTCCCCTTCAACCTTGCCGGATGCCCTTGGGATCATTCACAAACCGCGTCCAAACGTTCTTCTTCCAGCTATTCCAGCGTCCGACGAGTCCAACTCTGTTTCAAACGATCCATCCTCTGCTACTCCGACTATCACTACGCACAACTCCATCATAGAAATTCCATTATCCCCTGTCCCGACTATAAACATGCATGATGCAATGGCGGAATCTTCTCCCGCACGGACTATCACCATGCGGAACGTATTGGCAGAATCGTCTCCCGCCTTGGCAATCACCATGCGGGACGCAGCCGCATTTTCTTCCCCTGTCCCCACCATCACCATGCATGACCCAGTCCCAGGTCCATCTACCTCCGTTCCGTCCATCGACATGCGCGATGTGGCATCTACCTCCGTTCCATCTATCGTCATGGAGGACGGAGAATTATACCTCTGCCTCCCTCCCTCCGAATCTTTCGAATTCCTCGCCGATTCCCAGTTGTTGGAGCAGTACGACATTGATTACCGCGACCTTCCTTCCCCACCTCCTTCTGTGGAAGCCTCCCTTTGGTCGTTGGACTCTGATGAAGTGGATTATCGTGGTCTGCCTTATGGAGCGCCATCAGACTGGTCGTTGAACTCGTATGACATGTCCTATCGCAATCCTGACTCCCCAACTCTTCCCACCTCGGCACTCGATTTGTCCCTTCTCGCGGACGAGGACAGGGACGAGGATGAGGTCCAGGAACACCCTTTGACTCACAGCACCTCCATCCGACTCGAGCATGCCATGCGGGTCAGCGGGACGGTCTCTGGCAGTCGTCCACGCAGGAGAGCGGTCGCCGATTCGACGAGGTCGACGCCTGTAGGTACCAAAGTCAAGAAGGGAAAAGTGCCCACGAAGCCCAAGAAGACCAAAAAGACTCCCATTCCGAAGGAACTGAGCGCGGTCGAGGCGATCATGATCGCCAAGAGCGCCATAATGGAGGTCAAGGCAGCCGAGGCTCCTCCCGCTCCCGAACCTCAGCCTCAGGACGTCAACTATGATGATATCTGGAACGACATGGAAACGGCCATGATATTGGCGTCAGGCGGGTCAGGCAAGCCTACTCCTACTCTCCCTCCCCCTCCTACTCCCCCCAAGGAAAAGGGTATCTTGCCGATCGACGTGGAGACTGAGAGGCGTGTGATGAAGGCTCTGGAAGAAGCGGTGGTGGGAAATAGGGCTTCGGACACTCCTTGCGACGAGTTGTTGACTCTTCTCAAAGATGTTCGTCGCAGCCTGGCCCTCAAGAATGCGTTGTTTTGAGGAGGGGCAAGTTTGCGGAGATCGTGGGTATCCGGGGGTTGGATGTTGGGGTGTGTTGTCTTGCGGATTGCGAGTGCGTGGGGGATATGCGTCTGGGATGGTGGGTTCGAAGCAGTCATGCTGCTGTCGTTGGAGCGGGAGTGCTGAGTGCTGGGCGCTGCCATGATTGCCTCTATTGGTGGCGACCTCTGGCCGGAGGGACCGCGCTGCTAGCAGGAGCAGGATTGGTTGGCCTCGGCTTTCTCAGCTTAGGTGGGTGTTCTTCATCTCATCTGCTCGTCTGCATGTTTTCCTCTTCTTTTCTCGCCATTACAGACATTTCATATCCCTTCTTGATACGTTTACTTTCCCTTTCTTTCATACCTATACCTATCATTTTCTTTTACGGACACTTCTTCTTTTACTCTCTCTTTTTTCTTCGCTTTTCGTTTCCTTCTGTTAGCTAGTAAGTGTGTTCGTAGTACTCTTGAGTTCGTAGTAGAGTTGTGTGCTAGGTGGGTACTCTTCATTCTTCGCATTCTATTTTTTCTAGGACGCTCGACACCCGACACACGACCTACGATCTCCGACGCACGACCGCCCGACCGACGACCCCTGACATCGACTTCCGACGAACGCCGCCCGACTATCGACCACGCCCGACGACCCCGACGACCCCGAC
>SGPL01000555.1:0-21483 GCA_004802705.1 Bondarzewia mesenterica
GCGACACCCGTGTGGAGGACGAAACGATCTAGAGCGGTACGGATAGACGGTGGTTATGGATAATTGGGTTTATGGACCAAGGAGATACATAATAATGACTCTTCGTCTTTCTTTTTTCTTCTGTGGTGCTCGCACATTGTACCGTGTCTTGGTTGAATATTTTCGAACACGGGACTTTCATTTACCTTATAACTTTTTTTCTTGACTTTATCATCACTGACTTCTGTGTTGTGAGTGACTTTTACAGCAGATAGTGTTAGTCGATACAAGGAGTACTCGTACATAGAAATGTCTCCGATGTTAGTGAGGACAGATAACAAGAACCATCCACAGGAAAGTGACGGCGTCGGTCCTGAGAGCAGTGCAGCGAGCAGCCCAAAGAAAGTGTAAAAAGCAGAAGAAAATGGGGCAGCAAGCGTGAGTTTGACTTTGTCACAATCCACTGTACCAGTCAATGACTTCGACCGGCCGAGAGTCGTCATCGGGAGAAGGGTCTCTCCTGTTGTCAGATACCTCTGAGCTCCTGATCCACTCTCCTCCGCCAATCTGACCTTCATCCTGTGAAGCAGTAACAGCAAGAGATGGCTCACTCTCTAGGAACATGGGGAGAGGGTCAAAACCTGAAGATTCCTTCACACCGACATCATCACCAGCATCCGCTTCGAAGCTGGAGGATAGACGGATGCCAGAAATGTCATCTGCTAGGAGAGTGGATAGATGCGGCACCTCTTCGACGCCATCGTCAGGAGGTTCAGAGAATCCAGAGTCTCTCTGCGCGAGCATGGGAGCCTCCAGATGACCACGAGAACCCGCACTATGTGCCAGAGGGTGATCGTCGTCAGCCCGAGCCCGATCTGTGTAAGGCTCGCGTTCGACAGGGCCATCCGGTATGACTGGGCTCGCAGATGCAGTAGAGAGTGGTGGAACAGCGTCTATCAAGTCAACAACCTCCTGCAAAGCATCGTCCAGTCTCTCTCTGATTCGAGAATCAACGGATGATGCGTCGTTGTCATCATATGCAAAAAGCGCTTCGTATAGAGGGTCCGGCTGCCAAGTGATCCGGTCACTTTCCAGTCCAGTCGAATCACGGGGAAGCGGTGTAGAAGGGGACATGGGAGAGATCAAATCCCTCGACTGCTGATCTAGCTCGACCCCAGAGAGATACGCGAACAAGTCGTCTTCGTCTGATTCTTCCAGCCAAGTTATGAATGGGAGTGAGACGTTTCGGCCCTCCAGGACCCGGATCTGCCTTGAGATCACAGCCTGGTCTTCGACAGTTCTGATTCTCCTGATCCTGGATCGAGTAGGGGCGCTCTCCGCGTGCGGTTGGTGGGGTGCGCGGCGCCTGAGGACTACCTGTCCTTCAGTGGCAGTAGGCGTCAATTTATCATTGATCATCGTCAGTGCTCTCGAAACAACGTCTCTGACCACAGGGCAGTCACGCTGATATCTGGTCAGTAGGTTCCTGGCATTGATCAGCAGACCAGGCGTATTCAGGGCGAGGGTGACGGCGGGAGTGAGTCTCTCCGTAACTTGCATCAAAAATGCTGCCCTTGGTGAAGCATCCTCGAGCTTCGTGGTCTGCTTCTGCCTCTGAACAATGACAGTGTGCTCGTTCTTTACGAACCGCAGCAATGTGAGGAGATGAGCCTGCGTCCGCTGGTCCAGTCTAGAAGCAGAGAGCGGCACTTGGACTGAGCCTAGCGTCTCCAGAACCAGTTTATACTCAGTAGCTGAGAGATGCGAGTTATTGAGAGCACCGGAGACCAGCTGGATGAGATTGGCTACGTGGCCAGCATCCACCATCTTTGATACGAGGTCTTTCACAGATTTGGAATTCCATTGCTCCAGGATTTCTCCGAGCTCCTTGAAGGAGTCCTTGATCTGGTGCTCGAGCTTCAGCTCGAGAACGGTGCCAACGGTCCGAGCGTGCACGGCGAGATACTGCAGTACAGAAGTCAGCATGGACAGATTCCCGGATTCTATGTCCCTCAACACCTCCTTTTGTCTCTCTCGCGTCAGATGGAAGTGCGACTGCGTGGCTCGCGAAGTCTGGTATTTCAAGTAAGAGGCGAAGTCCTTCGTGGACGGAGGCAACTGTGGGGCGTCCGCAAAGTGAGAGCACAGATGATCGAGGATGGTGTGCATGGACGAGAACCATGGAGCGATCATACTCGTTCTGATGACACCCAGTTTCTGCTTCAACTCTTTGATTGCGAGATCAAGTGAGTCAGAAGACCGTATGAAGCGCCAACCAGGAGCTCCCTTGGCCGGCATCGGACTGACATGCCTCTCTAGAGCAAACAGTGAGTGCTTCGCGCGTGTCGTGAGCTCGTCATAGTCACTGAACAGACGCCAGAACATGATAGCGATCGTGCAGTGAGCATGGATAACGACGACAGGATCATCGACAGTTCGGAGCCTCATCATTGCAGCGGCAGTCCCAGAGTCGAAAAACAAACTCCATTTATGTGAGTCCTCATCCGAAGTCAGCTCTCTGCTCAACGCAGAAATCGTCGTCAAGCAAGTCAGCGCGCGCGCCCTCCTCGGCGCGACAAAGTCGACTGCAGAGCTCGCGCATGATTCGAGCAGCTTGACGATTTTATCTCCGAGATGGCCGTGCTTCATCAGCGCGTGCATGATGGACATGCCGTCTACCACTCTGCCCGAAGACAAGAAGCCAGGGATGCCTTCGACGAACGCCTCGAGTTCGTCATCCTCCGTGAGCGAGTCCAGAATCCATGATAACGCTTCGAGGTCGCGCTCTTTGCATCCCTGCGATGCGTGCATAGCATATTCCTCCCTGCCATGAGCCAAATTGCCCTGCATAACGACATGCTTGTCGTGAAAATCATGGTATCGCAACGGCCAAACCAGCTGTTTTACACGCCACATGGGAGCGGACATCGGCGTTTGATATGGGATATCGAGCCCGAACAGGGGCTGCAAGCCGATCAAGATATACCCAGCGCCGTAGATGGAGACGACGATCAAGACCATGAGAGCGATGGGCTCGTTAATCGGTGCCAGAAAGTCGTAGATGCCTCCGAAGAACAAGAACAAGGACAGGTGGAGGAGAGTCGGGACGCCGTCCACGAAGGCTTTCAGTCGAGACTGCTGGATGCCGTGGAACAAGAATGCGCGGATCCGACCACGCTGGTGCGGCAATGAGCGACGCTCTATCGCCTGCGTATAGTTTCGTGCCCATTGCTGGATCAACGTAGCACAGAGCGCGCAGAGGAGGCTGGATAGCAGACTGAGGAACCAAAGGATGTTAACGCGGATCGCCGAGGCAGGGATAGAGGAGTCAGTAGAAGCAGAGGGTAAAGACGCAGAGTCGGTAGAGCGGTTCGTAGAACCAGACATTGCTTGCGAGATTTGTGAGAGCAGAGATGCATTGATAGAATTCGAACCGGGTTGCAGGAGCTGGTAACTCTGAATAAGAAATGCCGTCACACAGGCCGAAAAAAGGCCAGCCTATAGTCAGAGAAGAACATTAGAGAAACAATAAGAAGTCAGAACCATGAGCATCCGAGTGCGCATACAGCATCAATTCAGACGAGGGAGCACGCACGAAAATCAAATTAGCATCCATGTCGCCCTTCCAGCTCTCGACCAGCGCCTTGTCGAACTTCTGCGATTCGTTCACATAAATGGACCATATCTTGGACGACCGTTCGACGTCTTCTAAGTTCTGAAGCGTCACTGGCGGATCAAGCACGTAGATGCTGTGAGCGCAGCTCTCTGTATTTTGTGGCAACGAGTCGGGGGCGCTGTACCTTCTGATGACGCATCACTACCGACTTCAATATCTAGACTGGACTCCTCGATGGCCATAGTGCTTGCCTCGCGAGAGTGCTGTACGCGGGACACAAAAAATAGCGGTGGGCTCGCCTCTGGTGGTATTGTGCCAATCGCCAACTTGGACGGTGCGAACTTGAAGGCGGCCCGGGCGCCAGGCACTGGGCGCGGAGGCGCAGGAGCACGTGTGATGCCCCCGAGTCTTCCGCCGCGGACGAGTCCGTCTTGTATTTCTCTCTTTTGACCATCATGCTTCGAGCTTCGAGCTTCAAGTTTGACTATATTGTGGATGTTATCCCCAGCATATCATTCACTTAGATCTTATTAGTCCTCGAGTACTGGCAGTCCTAGTCATCCCTGAAACCGTGATCTGGGTCGCAACTTGCCAGTGAGGAGCCTGAGGATCCACCGAGAACGGATCGCTGTACGGTGAAAAATCTCCCAGAGACTGTCAATAGGTTCACTGACATTCTTTGATCCAGTACTGCTGTTTTCTAAAAATATTATAATGTGTATGCGTCTGGTAGCGTCCGCTCGCGTCGGGCCAGTGCGCATACAACGGACTTTATGCGGGTCCTCTCGTGCGTCTGGCGTCGCATATTCATTGTCAGTAGAGAGATCAAACTAAGCAAACTGATGTCTCTGGATGCAAGCGTCATTTTTGCGATGTAGCCCCGACGCTACTGGCTGTTGCGCCCCTCGATCCTTGAGCGACCTCGACTAGGCAAGGTCTTCTATCAATGGAGCAACGTCGGAGCAGCAGATCGATTGCATGATTCCACAATGAAATTGCTCACCTGCCGTTAAGATAGGATCACCCTCTCGACATCGGATATGACTGCACCATATGACTGTGAATGTCCTCGGGACTCAGTGGAGCAGCTCGGGCATCAGCGGTGGCAAACCTTCGGATTCGAAACCTGTGCGTTTTTGGTTCGTTTGTGTCCAATTCCGACGCCAGGATGGCCCACGACTTGACTGGAGGCAATCAAACGTAGATGCCTCTGGCTCAGCGCTCGACGACGGTGCTCGTCACACATTTCTTGGTAGATCATGGCCAGCCATGCCAATCAGAGCTGGGAAAGTATGCCACATACTCACGGCCAGTCGTAACGCGGAGAGAAGTTCGGCAAGTGCATAAGATGCAGAGAGGGAGCTACCCCTGAGCTGCATTTGATGTATGTTTTTTATAGGTACGACAGGACGACCGC
Organism: Bondarzewia mesenterica; assembly: GCA_004802705.1. NCBI lineage: Eukaryota > Fungi > Basidiomycota > Agaricomycetes > Russulales > Bondarzewiaceae > Bondarzewia > Bondarzewia mesenterica. The sequence goes on from SGPL01000555.1 coordinate 5,013, forward strand.
ACCAGTTTCACCGCAGCCACGGCCTTCGCGGAGACTGGAATTGGACTGCAGCGAGCTGGAATGGAGGGCCACAATCAGGCGGATCACGATTGGTTGCTGTGGCCGCCACTGGTGCGGTCCTCGCCACTCCACTCCTGCAGATTCAGCAAATGGCTTTTGCTCTCTTTCTACTCCTTTCCCCCCACTGACACGTCCCAGCGAAAATAGCAAGAAAATTTGGATCGATGGCTCGTAAACGGCATGGCCGGAGGAAAAAGAAAAGTCAAGACGTGTAAGATGATGACGTCGGAATGGGTCCAGGGTGAGTACCCGAACAGTCACACACCGGAAGAAACGCGCTCAAGTCGACCAGCCATGTCCACGCCAATCCATTTATCTTTCACCCACGCACCCGCGACCGTCACAGTCCTCATCCCTATCCCTTTTATTCTCCCCTCTGCCACCCCCCACCCCTTTCTCCTTCGAGTTGTCAAGCCAGCATAGATCGTCCGTCGCCGTAGAAATTTCATTATTCTCCGTTTCGTGTCTGGCGACGAATATCATGTCCGACAACTCGACTTCTCCCGCTGTCTCCACCGACAGCGTCAACTGCGCGAACGGAGGTGGCGCCCATACCTACACAGGGCTGAGGATTGCATCGGTGTTCATCATTTGGTTTGGGAGCACTTTTGGTGCTCTGTTTCCCGTCCTTGCACGACGTGCCAAATGGCTCAGCGTGCCCACCTGGGTTTTCGAGTGCGTTTTTCTCTTTCCTTCTCTCTCTGCAGCATTCTCCGGCCAAGTACCATTCATTTTTTTTTTTGTCGCTAATGTTCCCGATCTTTGACAGTTTCGCAAAATATTTCGGATCAGGCGTCATCGTGCGTGTCCACATCCCATTGTCTCCATCGTGCCATGGCTGACCCATTTGGCAGATCGCGACTGCATTCATCCATCTCCTCTCCCCGGCACTAAGCGAGTTGACTTCACCATGTCTTGCTTCTGGCTGGCAGGACTACGTACGGACCTTTCCTTTCTCGTTGCCATCACCAGAATCTGATCCCCCCATCTTCTCGTACAGCCATACGCTCTGGCCCTCGCTCTGTTATCCATCTTCTCCATCTTCATCGTCGAGTTGCTTGCCTTCCGCATAGGCACCGCCAAACTCCGGAAGCTGGGAATCACTCACGGTATGTTTCATTCCTTCACACACTTTCCCACTGTTTCTTGCCTTTTTTTCCATTTTAATTTTTTTTTTGTCCTGACCTGAAACGTGATTTTCCAAACCTACTAGACGCGCACGGACATGGCGTTGGTGCCCACTCTGCTCACGGGCCAGAAGGCAGCCAACTCGGCCCTGCCGGAGGTGAGGAAGTCGCCAAAAAGGAGAACGACACAGTATCGGAGGCCGACATTGAGAATCAACACAAACATGATGACGATGCATCTGCCTTGGCCCAAATAATCGGGGTCGCTATCCTAGAGTTTGGTGTCATGCTGCACAGGTGCGTCATCTCCGCGGCCATGCTACCCAGTTTGGAGTGCTTACCTGCGATGCGAACAGTATTTTAATCGGATTGACTCTTGCCGTGGACGAAAGCTTCAAAATCCTCTTCGTTGTCATTATATTCCATCGTGCGTGCTGCGCTCCCTTTCTGCACCGCCTCCGCCACCGTGTCTAACATTCACCCTTTCGCTGCAGAGCTATTCGAGGGTCTGGGTATAGGCTCGCGCCTCGCGTTCCTCGACATGCCACGCAAGTACTCCTTCGTGCCCGTTGTCGCCGCCCTGCTGTATGGGATCACGACACCCATCGGCATCGCCGCGGGGCTCGGGATTCGCACGACGTACAACCCGGGCACCGCCCGCGCGTCGATCGTGTCGGGCGTGCTCGATGCGCTGAGCGCGGGTATCCTCATCTACACGGGCCTCGTCGAGTTACTCGCGCACGAGTTTTTGTTCAACAAGGAGATGCACGAGGCGTCGAACGCCAAGCTCGTGTACGCGATCGGGTGCATGTTGCTTGGCTGCGGGATCATGGCGCTCCTTGGGCGGTGGGCATAGTGATTAGACATTGACACGGATATTGGGACAGGGACGTTTTTGTTGTCATCTTGTTGTCGCCTGTGCAGGCGCGTGTATGCTGGATATAGCTGTAGCCATGATTTTGCCACCTTGAGCACGACTTGAAGCGTGGTACGTGTAGGATAGGATTACCACGACCATACGATCATAATAGGCTGTCGTTCATCCTGCAGCATCGGTGCTAGGAGGTGCTCGACTGCATTTTGGGCTGCTGTTGACTTGATTTCTGACGGCTTCGCTCGCTCGGGCGCGGGAGTAGACGTTGCGGGAACGAGATTGATGTGTCTATAGACGAATCGCAGAGTGCAGCATGCTGACAGGATTTGGAACGTGGAAAAGTGCGAGTATACAGCGACGAGGATGCTAAATTATGAGTAAGGTGACAGCCGGGAAGAAAACAAGACAGCGTGCCATGTAAAGACAGGGACAGAGATACCACAGGCCCTCGAGTATGCAAATCAGTATGAGAATGAGTCTGTACCGTACAGGTACACGTACAAGTGCGCGATTCGCGGAATTTCTCTGCGGACCAAAAAATACAGTTCTACATAGGCCTTGATGAAGTTCAGTAAGTAGATGCGATCAGTGCCAGCGGTGAGAAGAGAACTAACGGTGGCCATCGGCCCGTCACATACAAAGATGATCATGAAGGGCTCAACCGACCGAGGGGTTTTACACCGAGGGCTGCAATGCGGTCGTGAAATCGTAACAGGCCACGGGCGTGTGGACGACGAACGGCGGGCCCGAGTCTGCTTTCCTCTGGGATTTGATCACCGCACCGCGGTCGACGACGAGCACGGTGGGTATGATTGTTTCGAGGCGCTCGACGTCGTCCCATTCGAGCTGACGCATGTCGGCGAGGCGGAGCGTGTGGACGGCACGGACGCCCGCGGTGCGACGGCGAWGGGTCCAGCGTCGGACGAGGTCGAGGCCGGTATCGGGGAGGGCGAATTGGCCGAGTTCGAGGTCTTCGAGGAGGGGGCATAGGGGTGGGTCGGTGGGGATGTCGAGGGCGCGGAAGGCGCCTTCGGAGTGCAAGGCGAGGGTGCGCACGTCGCGCAGGTTGGAGAGGCCCTGAGCCCACTCGGTGGCGCTGAATTCGGGGTCGACGGTGCCGTGGCCGATGCGGAGGGTGTGTGCGCCGAAGTGGGAGGTGAGGTGGGTGAGTTCGATCCAGAGGAAGATGACGATGGGTTGGGGGCCGAAGGTGCACTCGAGCAGCCGGTGGCCGGTGGCGGAGGTTCCGTAGAGGGTGGGGAAGCCGTCTCGGAGAGTCAGTTCGAGGGTTGTTATGGTGAAGAGGGAAGGGAGGTGCGCGTGCCAAGTGGGGATGTAGCGGAAGAGCGGCAAGGAGATGCATGTCGTGGGTGGGAGACGGAGGAGACTGAGGGTGTAGAGGCTGCCGGTGCCTTGGAGAGAGAGGTCGCGGAGGTGAGGGAGGGAAGTTTGTCGCAGGATGGGCATGTCGATGCCGGTGGGAAGGGGCACGGGGTGCACTGAGTGGAGGTGGAGCTCTTCGAGGGAAGGGTTTGCGTCGAGCGCGTCGAGAAACGTGTCTATGGTTGGATGATCCGTTTCGTCCAAGACTTCGAGGTGGGTGAGACCCGAGAAGAGGGAGGATGTCCAAGGCATAGACATGCCGCTCAGGAAGAGACGTCGGAGGGACGGAGTACGGCAATTCATGATTCCACCGGGACTTGCTATACATTCTCTATCCGGGACCGCGACATTGATAGGGCCGTAGGACGGGAGGCATATGAGGCGGAGTGATTGGAGCGCTGGAAATTTGGAGGGTAAATGCGAAAGAACAGCGTTCATGGCGGATTGATCAAGCATCAGCGCAATACTGCGAACGCGATCGGCGCATGAAAACAGGGTGCAGTGATGCTCCGTCAAAGGGTTACCCGTGTATTCCTTGGACTTGTCGAGTGTAAAGTCAACAAGGACGTCCTGCGACCGCGTGACAAATGTGTTCGTCAGTCTTGTGTCGAGAAAGATAAAAGACCAGAGTGTAGGATGGCCGAAGGAGACGTCACGCCATTGACGGCAAACGGACGAGATTTGGATGAGCCATTTGTTGGCCTCCTGTGGGGTGACGGAGAAGTCGTGCACGACCTCCCAGAATATTTGAGACAGGACCTCAGTTGGGAGGCGGTTGACGGGCGCACGACGATTGTGTAGATACAGAGATGCAAGAATTCCGAGCCGGAGATCGGCGGCTTCATCTTGAGCGTCTTCAGGAAGATGAAAAGAAAGAAGGGAGCGGAGGACGGTTTCTGACGACGTGCGGAAGTGAAGGAGGATCAGGGATTTGGAAAGGTCGGCTACTTTGGACTCTAGCCAGTTTGTTGCGTCTGCGTCAGATCGATTGTCAGTGCTGAGACCGTACAGGGTAAGGTGATGGTCATCGAGCGTTTCGAGCGTGCGTTCGGTGATGACATGTTCTGTTGGTGGTCAGCGCGGGCGCTCAAGTGCGACAGAATAAATGGCGTACTTGACACGGGCGACGTTGACATGGACGGTCGGGGGGTCATGAAGTGGTTACGCTGAACGAAACGCACTTCGTAAACCGCTTTAATTGAGAAGACGAGAAAATAGTGGTGATTTTGTGATTGACCCTTGCGGCTTGCGGCTGGGCGTGTGCCAGGAGGATGCTGTTAGTCAATATCGACAGGCGGCTATGTGCTGCAAACCAATTTCTAAGGTTAGGAGATGCTAGGGTTTAGGCGCTGGAAGGACATGACAAACCCGGGCCTCTGCATCTTCAGTATTACTCACTCACCAGGGACCCTATTCATCAATCCCTCCGCGATAGAACGACGATGGGCACACAACCAATACCAGCCTCCAACGCTAAGACCCCACTCCCCCCAGGTATGGTGTTAGGCCCCGATGGCAAGCCTTGCAAAATCTGCACCGCCTTTCGCAACTGGAAGCCCGCAGCATCCAAGGGCTCTACCCCTGCCCAAGCCGCAGGAGCAGCTTCCATAGCTGCCCTCGCCGCCCAGCGCGACAAGCATACGCGTCCTGAATATTGCCCACCTGACGTCGAGCAGCTAGGCCGTGCGACATGGACGTTCCTCCACACCACTGCCGCGTATTACCCCGATAAGCCCACTGTGTATCAACGCGCCCAAATGTTGTCCCTCCTTCGCGCCCTCCCCACGCTTTATCCCTGCTCGCACTGCGCAACACATCTGGGTCAGGAGATGAAGACCAGTCCGCCGGATGTCAGTGGGAGGGTTGCCTTGAGTCGATGGTTGTGTCAGCAGCATAATCTGGTCAACGAGAGGTTGGGCAAGGACCAGTTTGATTGTGCGAAGACGGATGAAAGGTGGAAAGATGGGCCTAGTGATGGGAGCTGTGATTGATTGTATCGGAGTTGGTCAGACATGTATGTCCCACAATTCCGATCGTTTCAGATACGATGCCCACTCACTGCTAACTACCATTCCGTCTGATTTCTCGGTAGAGAATACTCTTGATGCGTGTACATGTTGTTTTCAATACTCCGGAACCCTCACTCATATTTAGAAGCTGCCTTGCATCATGGATTTGTGGAAATGGTTGGATTGCGGTGACGACGATTCCGGGTGCTACCAGGAAGGATGTCGATCAATGGTGACAGAGGATACCTCCGGTGTATTCTGTTTTTCACACGTCGACGCGACTGTTCTCGACGACCAATGCATGGTGGAATCGCTCTCTAGAACTCGAATTTCTGCGGGACTGAGAGACTAGGAGACTAGGTTACGTAAAGGCCCAATGGGGAAACTGCCATGGCTTGGCTTGGCTTGGCTTGGCCGCTAAACCTCAGACATTCGAGAGCATGGACGATGCCTACATTTCTTCCGCTACCACAAGCATTGTAGCGCTGGCGTCTCTACCGCGCATTACGTCCACTCAGTCCACACCACGTCCACATCTCGTGCATTTGCATTCTTCATGTCTCACGGACACTGACAGCTAGCATCACTATACCTTGGACTGTCAATTCGGTCCTGTTGATTCTCATCTCTCATCAACGACACTCATCATGTCACTCAACCCGCGCCTCTCGCTGGACACGGCACTGCAGTATTCATCGTCTTTCTTTCGCCGCCCTGTCTCTCGCATCGTTACATTCAGTCTCGTCTTCATTGGATTTATATACCTCTTCTTTCCGGGACTTTCGTTCTCATACTTCCCAGAGGATCCCAATTTCTCGCACCATCGTCATCGTCCCTATGATCGACCCTCTCGACCCGACTTTATCGCACGGCCGTGGTCGCATCACCATGGAAAGTTAGTCGGACCGGGATGGACGTCGCCCCCACGTAAAGCGGGCGCCTTGGATGCGTGGGCGTCTCGGGCGAAGGAGGTCAAGGGTGCATTTGTGGACGCATACAGCGCGTACAAGGCACAGGCTGCATGGCATGATGAATTGCTGCCGCTCAGTAATAAACCCGTCGATAAGTGAGTCGCTCGGAATATCTGCACTCCGAGTCTCATTTTTTGGAAAACTCGTGGGTGGGTGTGCTGTTGCTAGTTTCAATGGATGGGGATTGACCGTTGTTGAGTCGCTGGACACGATGTGGCTCATGGGTCTCTACGACGAATTCAACGACGCTCTGTCCGTCGTCGCCAATATCTCGTTTGCCTTGCCAGATGTAAGTGTACTATATGGCGGCTCATCATTTGTGATAGCCCTGTCATTAACACTGATCAACAGACAAAGTATGCGCCATTCTTTGAGACTGTTATTCGCTACCTCGGTGGTCTTCTCTCCGCCTACTCCCTCTCCAATGACCCCATCTTCCTCGCGCGTGCAGACGAATTGGGCGAGATGCTTCTCCCAGCGTTCAACACGCCGTCGGGATTGCCCATGTACGCCGTCAACACCGTCAGGTATGTCACCACTTCATTCAAATAGTCGAGTAAGGCATAGTCCTGATTTGGGATTGTAAAGCGGGAAGACGCAAGGGAGCTGGAGTCCAGGAATGACTCTGTGGGCGGAGGCACTTAGCTGCCAGGTTGAATATAAGTATCTAGCATATTTGACGGGGAGAAAGGAGTATTACACCAAGGTATGTCCGTTAGCGCGCATTATGCACGGATCGGGTATACAAAGATATTATTCGACAGGTTGAGCGTCTCATGGAAATGATGCACAAAGTGGATGTCTCAAAGACGGCAGACCTTTTCCCTACAAAATGGGATACGATGCGCGGCACGCCTAAGAACTGTGAGTCGTTAATAGCAACTTCGGACCTCACGCATTTCGAGGCTGACGTATTGTAAATTCTCAAGTACAATTATCCGTGGGCGCATACGCTGACAGCGCCTATGAATACATGCTCAAGCAATGGCTGCTCACGGGACGCACAGACACCAAAGCCCGAGACCTCTGTATACCCTATCTATCCTCTTCGCTCGCCGACCCACGTTGCTAATTCCCATCCAGACATCAAATCCGCCAACGCGATCATCTCGACTTTGCTGTACATCACGCCTACTCGGAACCTCCTCTACGTGACAGACACCGATGGGGCCAGCCTCATGCCTTCGCACACCTTCGAGCACCTTTCCTGCTTTCTCCCGGCACTCCTCGCACTCGGCGCGCGCACGCTCCCGCTCTCACCAACAGAGCACGAGCGCCACATGTGGGCTGCGAAAGGGCTTGGGCAAACGTGTTACCTCCTCTACGCTGATGCCGCGACGGGACTTGCACCGGACGAGGTGCAAATGGTCTCCTGGTCGAGCGCCAACGTCACGGGTTCCGGTCGCTGGGTTGATCATCTCCGCGAATGGGAGGACGCGGGTAGGGAGGGCGGTATTCCGCCCGGCGTGCGTCATGTCAAGTCGGAGCGGGGTGGGGAGCCCTTGCGGGAGTATCGCGCGCGAAAGACGGGGTGGTTGTTGCGCCCGGAGGCTGTCGAAAGTTTTTATGTGCTATGGAGGGTCACGAGGGACCCACGCTGGCGTGAGCGTGGGTTGGAGGTGTTCCTGGCACTGCAGAGGGAGGCGCGGATTGATGGAGGCGCGGGTGGGTATGCGAGCGTGGAGGATGTGTATACTGTTGGGGCGGGCAAGAGGAATGAGATGCCCAGGTGAGTTTATGGGATCTGTAACTCATCTTTTTCTCCCGTCTCTCTCGGAATTATCTACCTGCTTTGCTGATCAACATACGTTCTGATGTCTCTGTTCAAACGGATAGCTATTTTCTCGCGGAGACGTAAGTGATATATTCCGCGTGGCTGAATTTTGCCTTTCTTTCTTTCTTTTTGACTGGGAGTTAATTTCCAGCCTCAAATATCTATACCTCTTGTTCACGGACGAAGAGCTGGTCCCGCTCGACCGATGGGTGTTCAATACCGAAGCGCACCCGCTGCCCGTTTTTGAGTGGTCAGAGTGGGAGGTCGCGCGATACGGCATAACGTGATCTCTCCCGGAGTGCTCTGAATCGGCCGCCATTTCGTGCACCGTCTTGTTCGCGCGAACGGTTGCTTTGCTTGATATAGTCTTGCGCGTCGAGCATTCGGATCGCGCAGGCTTCGAGCTTGCTCGGGCCGAGTGGAGCGAGAGGTGAGGACGCTTCATTGGTGGGTGTCCGGGACTGTTGTAGTAGGAAGGGAACACGGAAGTCGTCGTCGCATCGTCACATCTTGATACCAAAAGATGTACTTACTTTATTCGTCCATTACTTATATCATTCGCTTCCCATCAATTCATCTGTCGCATTTCTTCCTTTCTCTCCTGGAAATTGGACGAAACTGCTTGTCCTCGAGGTCTCAGGACCCCGAGAACCGTGTCGCGCTATAAATATGCACGCGTGACCGTCCGAACGCGTTTTTCTTCAAACCACGACGACTCGATAGCGGCGGCGTTTCGTAGCCTCTCTCTCTCTTGAGAGATGCCAAGGACGTCGTGCGTTTTCTGTCCGAATTATCGGAGAAAGTCGGTCGTCGTGGGAGAACGACTGTCCTTGTTTGAGGTGGAGGACGTTCTTCCACCGTCTTTTGCCATAGTTTGGACTCACATCTTGGAGCTACATATGCACTTCCAACATATACTCCCTAGGATTCGTCACGCTGATGGCAATAGCTGGCGGCGCAAGTAGGACCCCTTTGCAGACAATATCAATCCAATCGCTAAATGCGCGCTGTAATCCATACATGTCTCATGTGAATGTATGTATGTGCCTCTGCGTCAAATGCTGATGCATACACTGTACCTTTTCTTTCTTGCGCTGAATTCATTCATTCAGTTTCGTTCCGTTTTCAACCTGCCAGTAGATTCCACTCGCAGGAGAGCCATAACGATCACATCGAGCTTCTTAATTGTAGCCTTTTCTGACATCAAAGAATTCATAGCCTGGTACCGATAGCATCACAAGAACGCGAAGAGAAATCGTAACTGAAAAGTACATGCATACAATAAGTATCAACTCGATCTCATGTCAAAGCAAACACCGAAGCGGCGAAGATCCTTCATGCTGCAGTCGCGCCAGCATTGGCACCGTTTTGCACCGCACCGCCCTGGGAGACGGTGTACTGCACAACCATGGAAGTGGCCCACGCCGTCGGCAGCTGGTCTGATCCCAGGTATTCGTAGCGGAGCGTGTTCTCGGCCGTCGTCTTGTACCTATATCGAGGAATGTTCATGAGTTCGCATTACGTTAAACAACAAGGGAAGGAGAAGGATGATGAATCAGGTCGATGTGTGCATACCTCTTCAGTTTGCCGGACGGGCCCGGCCCACGAGTAAGGCCATTGAACTCGGAGACGGCTTTGAGGACTTGGCCGACGATCTGCAACAATCGCATGAGGAATACAATAAATGCAATGAACGCGACAGAAGCTCACCTTGGTCGTCAGTTGGTCACCGAGGCACCTAGAGACGAACACTCGCTCAACCCAAAAGCTACAGGCAAAGAGGTGTCACGATGCGACTCACCGAGCCGCGCCGTCCCCATTCAAATATATCTCCTTGGGGCCACGAGTCAGGTCAACAGTTTGAGGATTCGGTGAGACATCAGGCTGTCAATATTGTACAATATTTCAGAAGGTCCATCATTGGAGGCCAAATGGCCCTGAAAACACTCACATCCAAGTTGGCGTTGGCGATATCCACGAACACGCGCTGACCAGCCTTGAGCGAGAGATTGCCGACGGTCTGGTCGACAAGGGATTCTCCTACATGATCGGGTCATCAGACTATCATCCCGAAGCGCAAAAAGAATGAAACATACGATATACACCGCGGAACGCAGGATCAATTCCTACGAGCATATTAGATTACCTATCGCCTCAAGGACTCAGTATACAACACACAAAGACGTACTCAGAGCCTCTCGTACATAACTCTCCAACACCGTCGCGTTCTTAGGGTTTTCAGGATCCGTCAACTGCGGCGGATTCGCATCGTCCAAGTAAAAGTTGACGACATTGGTGAGAGCTTGAGGGACCCTGTCAGTTTGAGCACCACATAAATTCAGAAGCGGCGGGGACGTACTTTGCGCGAGCTCAACGGTAGAACCAACCAACAGGGCCAAGATGTTGTTCGTCACCTCGTCGGCGGTAGCTCCGCGCTCGAACAGGCTTTGCGCGAACGGGAGCCGGGCATTCTTCTTTTGCTTGGTCGTCGAGAACAGCTGCTGCAGCGATCCGACGAGTGAGGCAATGGACAGCTATTCGTACAAAAAGTATGACGACGTTAATGGAGGGAAATGAGGGAGGTTTGAAGAAGAACGAACCCTTCCACCGGCGTTGACGACAAGAGCAGCCTTGATGTGGTGCTGGAGCTCATTGACATGTTCTTTGACCTTCTCTGTGAGGTTCATGACCTTCGAGGGGTCGACATCGAGGAAGAAAAGGCTATTGTTTACAAGTCAGTCAAGTCTCCACGAGAACACGAACCGACCAGATCTCACGTATAGATATCCGTCAGCATCTCATAGAGCTCGGCTTCAGTGTAGATGCCCAGGGAGTGCTTGCTCGTCTTGAGCTGCAACCCAGCCTACAGGAATGATCATTCAGTGCAATGAGTCTTTGTTAATTGCAATCGAAGAAGAAATGACACTTACGATCTCTGATGCGGCCCAGTGAAGCGGGACGTACTTCAAGACATCCCGAGCGATATCGACGTTCCTCTTGGTTCTGTCCGTCAAGCTGTACGACTTGCTCGACATGAGCGCACGTGTGTTATTGTAAAACTCTTGCGCGATCTTGTCCTCTCCCTGGGGAGAGGCTGTCAACACGCGCAAAACCTCCCGCTGATCGCGCTCGCCGCGCGCGACATCGTCAGAAGCAAGGAAAAACCTAAAAGTAAACCCAAGACAGACAGATCAAGAACTTCAACAACTCATCAACCATACAAAATCACATACCCAGGACCATGCACGATCCCCGCAACCGTGCTCGCATACGGCGCCTTGAACTCCTTGCTCTTCAACACCAGCTCCACATCCCTATACTCCTTCGCCATCACGACGCTCCCCGGATCGCTGGGCCTCGCAAAGTCATACTTGTCCGCCGTCCCGAGCTTCATGAGGAAGCCTTTCATCGATTCGGGCGTCTGGAGAGGGAACCACGTGTACGTGCTGTTTTGCGAGAACTCGCCCGGCAGGCCGCGGAGGAGCAGTCGACCGAGTACGCTCCCGTTACCCGGCCCCTCAGCGTTGCGCTGGCAGTCGGCGAAGCCCCAGGCGGTCATGTTGAACGGCGTGTAGTCCGCCGTAAAGAAGCGATCACCTCGGGTCAGGGCGATCGCGTCGCTCAGGATGGCACGGCTGATGGTGTAACCTAGGATGATATACCTTTTCGTCAAAAAGACTGATGGAGTGTGAAAAGGTCCCTCAACGCACCTGGGCAGAGGCCGGCACCATCGACTAGAGGCTTGGCTTCTTCGGCTTGCAACCCGACGTAGAGCTCGAGGTTCTCGATATCGCCATACAGCCTTTCCGCAGCATCGGCGATCTCTGGGTTCGGGTTCCACTCCAAGAAACTCGCGTACGCTGAAGGACATAGCCATTCCCTCAGCATTCATACTCAGACGTTTTGTGTCATCATTCAAAGATACTTACGTTTCAAGCCGAGGAACTGAGAGCATCCAGAAACAGTCAGACACATTTCACAAAAGAAATGAGCAAGTGGATGATGGTGCTAACCTTTCTGAACTCGTTCAGTGAACACACACCCCAACGGCGGTTTGACTCGATACCCATGATTTCATGTAGCCTCATGACATGTGGCGTTCCGCGAGCTTTGAACGCCGATGCGGGGTGTTCCATTCTGTAAATGAAGCGTTCAACACCGATAAGGCTCGACAATAGAATGGATTCCGACGCACGCATCCTTCAAGACATTGGCCAAGTCCTTGTCATTGAACGTATTATCCGCTTGACGTTTCAGCCTGCAACAGCGACAAGCGAATGAGTGGTCAAAATGAAACATCGAGGGAGCAAAGAGAGCAGTGAACTGACTTCCCGATTGTCCAGCGCGTGACATCCCCTTCTTCCGCTTGGATCTTCTTCGCCGCAGCTTTGAAGTCTTCCACGGTCAACTAGCCGCGTTATGCGTCAGCCCAGGAGGTCATTGGTGATCGAAACCGGGATCAAGAAACACCGTACGTCTTCAACAGGTTTATCATGGAAAATGTGCCCCATCAGCTGCTCGACCCATTTCTCATCTTCGACCGACGTCGTAGCGTGCCAGCGATACAGGCAATTGAACTAAGAAGGAACCAAAAAAAATCAGACCGACGAATCGAATATTAGAGCCACTGCAAATCTGTCGCATCTAGAAAGGGCCTACCTCGACACTGCACACATTTCCCCTTCCACGCTCGAAGAGCTTATGGTCTTCTTCCCGGATTTCCTGCGCATCAGGGCCCGGTGGCATCAGATGCGACATCCAAAAGTCAAATCAGATTATACTCGCCCCGAACGGACTCAAACTCCATGTGCTGCCCTGCCTCACCAATCCCAAGATGCTGCCGAAATAGTCAGCGAAAATGGCAGAGCCGAACCAAGCACAGTTGATCAGGCGAGCGGTGTTGAAGATGTCCTCTTCTTGAGTGTTGAGCTTCTGCAATCTATTGGGGTCGTCCACGGCGATCGTGTCCGGATCAACGTAGGTCCCGCGCTCATTGATCTCGAGCAGCTTCCTCGCTATATACTGCAAAAAAAAGTGATCAATTTCTTTTTCGATCCACAAGAAATGAAATAAACCAAGCATTTACGTTGTGATTCCGGCTGAACAGCACTAACAGGACGCAGACGGCGGGTGGAAGCAAGAGAAGCCTGTCTTCCGCGAAAGTGTCGGGATAAAGCAATCCACGTCCGTCCCGCACGCGGATCTTGTTCAGGGCCATCTCGTTGTGGCCGTAGAGCGGAGACAGATCAACGTAAGACGAAGTCTCGTTAATGTTGACGTCGTGATGAGATGTGCGGAAGACGCTAGTCAGGATAAGGCAGCTCAGAAGGCAAAACGTAAACTCTGAGACTTTAAAGATCGCACGTGTGAATCACCAGGGCCGCGAACGAGAACATCATACTGGATAATCCTGCAGGGTGCTTGACGAACTAAGAAGGACATTAATTTCACCCATTAGCAGATGGACATATGAGCCAAGTTTGTCTGTGTCATGACGCACGCCATCGCGCTTCAGCAAGGTATCGAACACAAGGCCTGCATCGGGAAGGTTGTTCCTGGGCAAAGCATGTGTCTGTTGTACACTGCGAGCGTAAGGAGTGCCAGCTTTGCCCATGTTCGGGTCGTTGATGTTGTTGTGAGAACCATCCGGCAACCGGTACGCATATTGATTCCCAAGGTACGTCGCGGATGGATGGGCCAGGTCGTCGTATACTGCCGACGAATCTCGGACATGATCGGAAACAAGGGAGAAAATGATGACTCACGCAGCTTAATGACCTGGTTCTCCAATCTTGTGAGAAGTGCTCCCTTGGGCATGTGAGACAAGAAAGTGAGAACATGTTCTAGCTGGGGGGGGAGAGTCACTGAAGATATATATATATAAAAGGGAAAAAAAAGGAATGTTACCAGCATCTTGCGATCGTCCATAGAATTGAGGTGGCCAATGGCATCTACCACTGCGGCCTATGGAACGATTGAACATTGTCGTAACCAATGACGAAAACTGATCACTTACGATGGCTGACGGCTCAATATACGTCGGGAGACCTTTCTTGATCTGAGATGGGCATGAAATTGTGAGCTGCACAATGTTCAAAGCATGAGAACGCACCTGTTCGCGGAGATCCTCGATGATCTTGGAAACCCCTTCCGAATGGTCTTGCTCGCCAAGCGCATTGGCGCTACCACTGAATGACTGATCGACCATACTTGTTTCAATATATGCGCGACCAAGGCCCGGACGATAAACCGCGCGACTCACCGACGCTCTCTGAACGAAGTTGGATGGCATATAGGATGATGACGTCGTGGCTGCCATTTCGTAGACAGTGGTCGCAGGCAACAAAATGAAGATAAACCTGGGTGAGGTGGGAGAGGAAGGAGTATAGTAATAAAAAACCGTAAACTGGCTGGCTTTTTAAGGCGAGGCAAGATAAACCGCAAAAGGGGAATGAATTGACATCGGGTAAGTCTGGAGGCCAAATTGGTGTGAGATGGCACTAAGTTAGTACTGACAGGTCTTCCAAGTCAACGTTAGCCTTTCGGGGAAAGTATGGCAGAGGAAATGATTCGCGATATCCGGCGGCATGCAGTCCCACGTACCACTGTTACATACCTCGAAGCGATTCTTCCTCCCAGGCCGAGGCCTGAGGCGTTAACGTCGAATGTTGCAACGTCGAGCGTCGAACGCTGAACGCGCTGAACGTTCATTTGCGCCCATCCACTGGCAGATGAGTCTGTGTCCACGCGGTCACGGTATAGGCTATCCATGACCAACTTTTCCAGCATTGAAATCGCGTAACGTCGAGCTGCCCGTGTTTATTTGAGTCATCGCTGTAATACTCTGGCATCTCTGTGTCAGGAGATACCGCATTTCCCTGTAGCCTAACACCTATAAAACGTGAATTAGCGTGGTCATTCGCCTTCCGCATTTCAACATACATACAGTATCTGACACGTACAATCACAAGTACTTGTAGCACCCGACGGACGTTTTGCATGGAAGCTTTCCTTTCAACGAGTCGGAACTCTCGCGGAATCCGGATAGTATCCGGATCTCATGAATCTTTGTTTGTTCAAACTCAGTCCGGACCTATTCTGCCCAACAGGTATGATATCGCTCACGCCGAGGCCCCTGACCTCCCCTGACAGTCCCTGACAGTTCCGCATTCGAGTCACTGAATCACTGAATTCTGCCCACCCGTGACTCCATGCGATCTACTCAACTCACAAGCACATGATCTAAGTAGTCTCCGTAGCGACCTGCACAGAAGACAGTCGTTCATTCTGTGTTAATGATCTAAGTACCTGCAACGCACGGCGGTCGACCTGTTTCAAGCTCAGCCTCCAACGCACGCAGAAGCCCACCCATATTCACAAAAAACAACGGGAGAGAGCGAACAGGGGGAGCGACAAAGAAGGAGAAACAAAGATTTCAATTTTATGTATTTATTGAAAACGACGACAATACATTAACGTTTAACAATCACGGAACGACGATACGAGAAGGATGCTGGAGGAGCGTCGCGAGCAGAAAGAGAAAGATGGGGAAGCGGGCGGTCACGGTATTCATTGAACGAGCAAGGGCGAATGCGACCGAGACGGGGCTCGACGTAGTATGTACTTACAAAGAAAGAAAAAAGAGACGAGAGGACGGAGAGACGGAGAGAAAAGAGAAAAGAGAAAAGAGGGAGAGAAGGGAGAGAGGGGAAGGATGTGATTAACGTGTGGACGGGCTGACGACGATGATGCGCACGATTCTGGATGAGTCAGGGGAAGGGAGGTATCAGATCTCGAGATATAAATTCGACTGTATTGAATGAAACGAAGGAGACGCGCTCGCCCGTGGGGAGGAGGAGGAGCGGTAGGGCGGTATAAGAGTACAGAGTAAAAGACTTTAGAAAATAATATCCAGACATAAAATATGCAAACGGGAAGAAGTGGTAGGGGAAAAAAAGAGGCACGATGACGACGACGTATATAGAGAGAAGAAAGAAAGAAAGAGAAAGAAAACCAGTCTTGAGGGAGAGGGGATAGGATGAACGTCCGAGAGAGAGGGAGGGAGAGAGAGAAGCGTGTCACCAGACACCACCGACAGTAAAACGAGTCCGAAAAAAACGAGCCTCACTGCACGACACAGCCATTATTCCCACCCTTGGCATCCCTCCCGCGTCTCGCCGCCGCCGACCGCCGCCCATCATCCTCGCCCAACTCACCCGGCATACGCGCCATCGACGCCGCCTCACCCCGATCAAGCTCACGCCGCTGACCCC
>SGPL01000556.1:0-21435 GCA_004802705.1 Bondarzewia mesenterica
CTCGTCCCCAGGGAATTAAATAAAAGAAATGGAAGGGGGGACGAGGAAGTAATGTCCTCGTCCCCAGATAATGAAATAAAAGAAACAGAAGGGGGACGAGGAAGTAATGTCCTCGTCCCCAGGGAAAGAAATAAAAGAAACAGAAGGGGGGGCGAGGAGGTTATGACCTCGCCCCCAGGTATTGAAAGAATATAAAGAAAGGGGGACGAGGAAGTGATGTCCTCACCCCCAGGGAACAAAATAAAAGAAACAGAAGGGGGATGAGGAAGTAATGTCCTCGTCCCTAGGGAAAGAAATAAAAGAAACGGAAGGGGGGCGAGGAGGTTATGACCTCGCCCCCAAGAAATGATATGAAAGAAATGGAAGGGGGAACGAGGAAGTAATATCCTCGTCCCCAGATAACGAGAGCACAAAAAGGGAAGCAGGGGATCACCCTCCGCAAAACTGGCAGGATTGGCATCCTGGGTGATGCGAAAATGGAGGTGACTGACTTCTGATGTATCCATACAATTTGTTTGACACTCGAGCGGCGAATGCTCTTTGATGTAGAGTGAGAACGATGTGATGTGCATTGCGCATCAGCGCGCATCAGTAAGGGATGTCCATTTCTATCCCCATGACGCATTTTTGACGCACTGCGCGTTCCTGTCTTCTGAAATCGGAGCGCGTAGTGCGTCATTGACACCACCTATCCTGCCCCTGTATGTATGAAGGGCACCTGACACACCGGCACCCATTGTTAACAGGCAGAGAGTTGCTGCTTCGACCGCCGCTGCCTTTTCAATCGCTTACTGCAGATTTGTCTACCGGCGCTGGTCATCTGATGTGCTCAGCATCTATTGAAGTGGGGAGTTGTAGAAGAAGGCTTGTTCCGGTGAGTGTTGACTTGTGCCCTTAAGGATCTGCGCTGACGCCTTCGCATCTCAATAGTATCAGCGGGCGTGCATAGAACCCCGGATAATAGGGGGGAGGCCTGATCCCCAAATCCAGAAATCAGCCAAAAATCGTCAGATGAGAGGCCCAAAAATCGCTCAAATCTGTCCAGATGGAATGCGGTTTTAGCCAATTTTCTAAAAATTTCTCCGGAGTGGTGGATCAGGCCTCTACTTTGAAATTTTTGTCCGGATTGAAGGATCAGGCCTCTAAAATGCAATTTTTTTTTCCGGACCGCATGAATCAGGCCTCAAAACATCAGAATTAAGTCACCCTTCATGAATCAGGCTTTCAGGCCTCCAAAAACTGAATAGAATTGGTCCCATCGCAGCTTATAAATCATCCACACTATCTATCTACGAGTACTGGTAGGTACTGGTATCATTGCTGGAGGCTGGAGATTGTTATTATCTTCAGTTCAGTCTAAATGACAAGAAGCAGGGCAGCGGAATGAAAGATGTCAACATCTTATCATTTCATTGATCTGAGTCATTGTAAATTAGATGAAGGCTGCTTCTGACCACACAAAGAACTCGCAAAGAAGCGACACTAAGTGACATGCTGTGACTTGTAAATACACATCAAAAAAACCATGCGTCTGATTCGAACCTGCAATCAGCTGCAACTATGTATATTTTGCCAATATCTGACCCAAATGGTCTCCGGATAGGGGATCAGGCCTCAGGCCGAGCCACCTCTCATATCCAGACTCTGGATCAGGCCTTCGTCCAAAACTTCCAAATTTTGTCTGGACTGGCATGCATTTTGGGGGGTCAGATTTGCCAAAATTCGTCCGGATGGGGGCTCAGGCCTCCCCCCCAATTATCCAGGGTCCTGCGTGCATCTCATATTGCTAAATTGCACACTGAGTTTGATACTAGTCAGTTCATTTCACTCTACCTTCTAATCGGCTTCGCTGAATCTGATCCACGTCCCAGAATCGTCTCCTGTGATCGCAGAGCTAGAGAGTCCAGCCTCGATGATACCGTCGATACATCATATCAGTGTGTCTGTCACTTTCCCATCCTCCGACAGCATTCCTGGGACACTCATCTCCGCACGGCACTCGAAGCACTTCCCCTCTCTGTTGTCTTCAATCTCTGACCGGCCTTTGTCCCCCATAGACTCGACAAGTTTGATACTGAGGAGCAAGCGTCTGTCACTGACTGCTCTCTTCTCGAAGCACTCCATCTCGTCCTTGTGATCTTCGAAGGTATTGCTGACGATGCCTCATAATGTTGCCCTTCTGACTCCTCCATCTTGTTTCAGCATCCCGATCTCCCTGACATCGTCCAGAACGCCTTCGAGCCCACTGTCCGGGGACACGTCTATGGTCACCGCGCCTTCATCCAGCACGTTTGAGTTATCACCTGTGCTCAATATGGACCTTGAGACTTCTCTGATGAGCTTGATGTTCAGGACGGAAGGCAAGAATGCCAAATCCAGTGGGAATGCGGAGAACATGGCGGGACTGAGTGCCCCGGTATCTCGGGACTGATCAGTGAGTCCTCGTTCCATTATCACCACCCTCCCACCATCTCCCCGTTTACCCTCCATGTCGCCTCTGTCATCCACGATGCTTATTGCCGAACGCGACGTGCCGCTTGAGATAATGCCTGCTTTAATCTAGCTGACGGTCAAATGCACGCCCAGCGATGCCGAGACACCGCGCCAGCACCAGCTGTTGTTCTCATCGGCTGTTTCATCTCTAGTGGCTATGTTAACTACACTCCTAATGTCAACCCCACTGCCAATGGCACCGAGCCCACCTTCGTCTCGACA
Source organism: Bondarzewia mesenterica (assembly GCA_004802705.1). Taxonomy (NCBI): domain Eukaryota; kingdom Fungi; phylum Basidiomycota; class Agaricomycetes; order Russulales; family Bondarzewiaceae; genus Bondarzewia; species Bondarzewia mesenterica. The sequence continues at coordinate 2,716 of SGPL01000556.1, forward strand.
TGCCTGGCAAAGTCATCCGCGTGTATCCAGCGTCTGGTGCCAATGTGACGCGGCCACTGACTCCAGCCAACAAGTACCATCCTGCCATCCTATTCTGTGGTGGTTCTGACATGCTAGATGAGGCTTGGGTAACTATGGCTGGCCGATGATTTACACCTAGAAAACTGCTGTGTCTGCTGATGGACAATGCCTGACCACTGAGCCTTTAGACTGCTGTACATATTCAATTGCATAAGATGTTGGCGGCTGATAAGACCATCAACTTGGCCGACTGTAGAACAGAACTTCCGTGCAATCATTTTGAAAGATACGACAAACTTCCCAACCACTAACCGGTAAGCTTGACTAAAATGTGCACGATATCACTGGTTCGCAGCGAGTGGAGACTACATGTCTGCGAGTTGGTATAAGTCATAAATAAATATACAAAAATTATTTGCAGCAGTGTTTGGAACGGAGAAGATGAATCATCTTGTCTAGTTGCCACTGTGATAGGTGAATGTCATCAACAGGCATTGCCATACTGAAGACGGAGGAGAAAAACACACCCAGGAATCTGCTTAAAATAATCAGATGTGCGTGGCCAAAAGCGATCCCATTTGTATCCAAGTGCCTGATCCTCCAATGCACTCAACTGACCTTTTTCAACAGCATCAAGCAGAATCTGCGGTTGATCCAGCATAATATCTAGAATGGCCAGAAATTCTTGGGACGTGAAATCCAGCCCTGAATCATTGCTTGTAGACCGCTGTCACAACCACTGCTGCACTGCCTTGGCCTGCAAATAGTATGTCTTGTGAGTGGAAGACGTGGTATATGCTCCTCCAAGCCAATCTACCACAGTGTGTGGATGAATAATCAGCCCGTTCTGCAGCGTAACCTCACGCAGTGCAGATCACCATCCTATCCCTAGACTCGTCCAAATTTGAAATATGTATCGAAGCTTGAAGATGTTGCGGTACGCTGTACCATACATCCTGCTGTCCAAGCTTTGATATCGCAGTTTGATGTCAGTAAATGCAGATCCCAGATGGTTCATGATGGTGATAACACCAAAAGCGGGACTAAGAGAAGTGACAGGAGCATTCGGACTCGGTACCAAAATGGCGGATGCAATGTGATGTGATGTCAATGTCGACAGAGGCACGACATCATCCTGTTTTTTAATGAATAAATATATTTGGACAGAGAGGGCACAGCGTACTGGAACATCTACCGAGTAAATGTAGATGACATAAAGCCGCATGGTGGCAATATGGTTTTGCAGTATGTGCGCCCGCTCTGATGTGTCTCCTGCAGGAAGGAACATAATCTGACCGTTGTGATCATTGGGACTGAGAATATCGCCCAAAGTTCCACATTTGACGAAGCCATGGTGATACTGGTCATAGCCTGGCATATCAATAGGGATAGGGGTATTCGACGTAGCGACGTAAGTTCCATCCTGTTGCATTTTTCTGACAAAACGTGCTGTTTGGTTTTGGCCACCAAGCAGTAGGTCGATGATTATATCCAATGTTACCGGGCTGGGTAGTTCAAGTTGTTCGACAAAGTTACGAACTGTTCCATCAGGTTTGCGGATCCCTACAAATATCAAGGCCATGGTAGGTGCAGCAGATCCTCCTGGCGTAGATGTAGATCCCTGTAATGGAACAGAAGGATCACTGGCAGTGGCCAGTGACTCCAACGATGTTATATTGAAAGCAAAGTCGAGTGGTTGGCTAGCCAACCAAGGAGATGCATCAGTAGATGAGGAATGTGATGATGCGGGGTCGGTGTGCAGCTGTGACTCCAACTGAGCAAAAAAAGTGTTGTCAAAAACATTCGATTGAAATGATGATGTCGCTGGTGTCGCCAAGATCTGAGGGCGATTGGGCAAGGCCAGGTCATTGACAACTGAAGGCAATGTAGGTCCGCTCGCTGTGATGCTGTTTGTCGTCAAAGCAGAAGAGCGCATCTCATGCACACGAGATGCGCGAGCATTGATTGCCTGCATTAATGGTGTTAGCATCGGTCTGTCTAATGTGAACTTACCGAGCGACTGACATTGGTGGTGATCGATGAGATTCTCTCACTAGCGTCTGCAGATAACACAGGCTCAACGCTGGTCTCGTTCTTTTCCTGTATATGCGGTCAACTGAAGAATTCATCTATATAAAGGAGTTTCGTACCAATAAATGACAATTTGTGGCAGTTGACAATGCCATCTCGGCAGTATCTATTGGGACTTGCACATTCACAGTGGTCTGATCTGTCACCTGTGTGGAATGTCAGCTATGCAACAGTTTTACATAGGCACAGAATATATTACTGAGGCTGTTAAAGATGCAAGTTGAGGATCGTACTGGTCCAACTGCTGTTCGTATTGCCCCGACAGCTGGAAGATGACACCCATATCGACTATCGTCGTGTTGATAAGCTCATCGATATGAAGGCAATTATCTTCAAAGATCAAGGTCGGTAATTCCTGAGGGCCATCTCTGCACCGACTGGAAGGCAGAAATTGTTCTGCTAAGTCGTTGTCATCCCTTCGACTTCTGGTAGACCGTCCAGTCCGGCGCAAGGCACTGTCCAGCTCAGACATCGGAATGTCCAAGCTCTGTTGCAATAATCATTGAAGGGATTGTGATAATAAATGAAAGGAATGAATCTGACCTGCAGTGAACGTGGGAGCAGTGTGCAGCAGAAGCACCAAGACAGATGCTCGGCGTGCGAGGAGAAGATTTTTCTGTAAGTGGCAAAGCCTCTAAGTGGGCTGGGGTTATGGTTTCCTGCCGCCTGCAACCGCTCATATGGATCCAGCTATCGGTATGCGTAAGACTCGAGATTCACTCAGCAATTACAAAAGTAAACAATGAATATTGTCAGACAGCAGTGCATCTCGGTGTATGAACAATACCGGCAATCTGTCACAATTGGGAAAGGAGCCAACAATGTGCGCAATGCTCGCACCTGGCTCGATGGTCTACATCAGCTCCCAAGCCAGCGGTCCAAGGGAATGCCTTTCACTATATACCTGACGTCAAGCGGATACACGTCCTGACAATCCAGCACCCAGAGATGTGGAATGACTGAGGCAATGGCTCACTGACTGTCGCTCCTCTTGCTGAGGTGCATACAGTGGAATGTATGCGAACAGGGCATGATGACCAGGCCTTTCATGGTGGAGCGCCTGGACTCCACCATGATGGGACAGATTGAAGCTCGTACAAGACACGATATTGCTAGCGAAAGGGAATCATCAGTATTGATACTGACGGAAGACACATGGACAACATGACATGTTTCAGGCTGGATGGCGGGCTTATCCATCAGGAAATGAACTTGACAGCACTAGAAAAATGACACTTGCCTCCATTGCATTGAACTGTTTGCCGTTGTATGCCTGCGTGAACTCCACATCATCTTCCATTTTCCTAAATGGTGGCAATACGATAAAACCTTTCGGGGCTGAATCCCATCCGAAACTGTTCACATGAGATTGCTGTGTTCACCAATGACACACAGAGAGCACACCTGATCATCTGCAGGTGGGCCAAGCCTTCTGCTGCGGGTGCGACGAAGGCTAGAAAATCAGACGGAGTCATCCACGATGGCACGGCAAGGACGGCAATCATCATGCCCAGTCTCTGCATCATCAATGACGGTCTTTGCAGAGTCTGACAGTGCCAAAATCTCAGGTGACTCTGTGTTTGGCTTGACAGCATCGCGACAGACGTGCCCCTCCTCCCCCCAAGCTGCTGCCACCATCGACCAGTCAGTTTTCCTTGGTGTGTTCGAGGGTCCTGGCTGTGTGGCTGATCACGTGTGGTTTGTTCAGTGTCCATGGAGCAGAGTGGGACTGGCAAGACTGCGAAGACTCAGAGTCGGGGTCGGGGTCGAGCACGCTGGAGCTCTCACAGGTCGAGGAGCATGGGTTGGAGCATGTCGACGATGGCTTACTGATCAGTGGCAGAACACTCCCACCCTTCCTCCCATTCTTATTCCCCTTTCCATTTCCGTTACCCCCACTCCCACTCCTGCTGCCGGTGGCAGCATGCTCTTGGTCAGATCTGGAGACGTTGGAAGGGCGCCGAACGCATTGGCGAGGTTAGAGCAGAGCAAGTGGGTCCAGGTCATGGAAGGTCGCCGCTGCCGCAACTGTTGTTCGAGAGGGAGATCAGGAGCACAGAGGCAGATGGACAATTAGGTGATGTAGTTGGAGGGAGGGAGCAGGAGGGAGTCACTGGAGATGAGGTTGGCGATAGTGAGGTTGGGGCATGGGGGGATGCTGCAGGTGGTGGCTATGGATGGTAGGGGGGATGTGTTTTTCGAGGGAGGGTGGGTTGAACAAGCTGGAATTGAGGTTGGGGTTTTTGTGAGCTTGCATTCTCATTCAGACTTGATCATGAGCACGCCCTCCTCATTGTTGCCCTTGAGCTCCTTTTAGGTCACTGGATCCAAAATTGCCACCTCAATCCTGAAAAACGGCACCGTCGTGCTGCCCGGCTAGGTCTCAATGGCCCCGGTGAATGGGGTCACCACGGTGGACCCCATATCAGTCTGCCAGAAGGTGTCAACGATGGTGCACATCTCTTGCCTGAAGTGGTACTTGTACCAATTCCACGCCTCCGGGTTAATTGGCTCAGCCATGGAGCTGAGCACACGCAGCGATGATAGGTCGTGGAGCTCAACGTGATATGAGCCCAGTCGGTGCAACAGCTGGATGGTGGTTAGGGTGCTGTAGAATTGGGTGAACAGGTGCTTTTTAATGGTCTGCCAGTATCGGGATGGTGTCGGGTAGACGGGCATCGACTTGAAGACTGTGGTCAAGACCCCTTTGGTCAGCAGTCCATAGAGGATGTATCTGTTTTCCAAAAAAGGTGAGATACAGTTGAGAAGAGAAGGCCGATGATGTACATATGTCCGATGATCCAACCAATGTCGGCCATGCAAGCAAACTTGTTGTCGGGGTGCACATCATACACGTACTTGATGGTGAGGGCAGCGCCGAGGAGGTAGCCACCGGTGGATGCACGATGCCCTTGGGTCAGCCCATCGATCCGGATGTCTAGAACCTAGATGAGACCTGGGGAAAAGAGGATGCGGATGGAACGCACGTAGAGGATGAAGAGCGGGTCTTCGGCGGACATGACCGGGGAGGGGGGGGCACTAATTGGAAACCTTGGCGGCTGCATTGTGCCACCACTTATCATGGCCCTCTGTCTAATTGATGGGGTTGCCAGTGCACTTGAGGACGAGGACGTGTTCGATGTGGGGGTAGGCCTTGAGGGTGATGTCAATAATGGCCTTTGTAGCGATGGTCTTTCCGCTGCACTTGCCCTCGTTGGAGGTGAGGAGGACCTTGGACTTGCAGTCAAGGACACGATCGCGGGGGGATTCTGCGGATAAGCCAGAAAAGACGACGGAGTGGATGGCACCGATGCAGGCATAGGCGAGGAAGGCGGTGATGGCGTACTAGGTCATGGGGAGGTAGATGGAGGAGATGGAGTTGACCTTTTTTATGCCGAAGGATAGGAGGACATTGGCGATGCTGCAGACTTCGGAGAGAGGCGGGCATAGGAGATTGCGGCGCCATCATCACTGTCTTTGTAGGACCCATTATCGCACTGAATGCCATAATAGGTAAACCGGATTTGAACACGGTCATTGAAGGCGCTGTGGCCATCTTCGTAGCCTGACTTGCACACAGATGTGCACGACGCCCTGTGGGAGGTTTGGGTATGCAGGTTTGGGTATGCAGATTTGGGTATGCAGGATGGACGTCGTGCTCACGTGCCTGTGAGCTCTAGAGTTCAATTGTCATTCAGTGGTGAGCACGCTGACCCAGGCATACCTCTGCCCTGCTAGTGTGTCTGTTTTTTGTCAAAGAGGGCCTCGGACATGCTCTCAAGTCGACCCAGTCAATTCTGAATGGCCGAAATCAGCAGGCAGGACGTGGCAGAGTCGGGGAGGAAGACGAGGATTTAGAGGTGGGGTCAGGAAGGTGCTGCCTGAGAGAAGACCGGAGAACACGAGTCTGGTGTGTGTGGTTGAGAGGAGGATATAGGTTTTTTTGTGTAGAGGACGATGCGGAGAGCTGGTATGCACGCATGAGAGAAGAGAGAGGCTGGCTGGTCTATATTTAGCAATTGCTGCCAAACCATCATGGCTGCCACTTCAGCCTCTCCCTCTCGCTTTCCCCTCTCCCTCTCACTTTCCCCTCTTCCTCTCGCTTTTCCCTCTCCCTCCACTTTGCGTTCTCATCTCCACTCACCTCCGCCTCTCTCTACCATTCGCAAGGCCCTCATCGACTATTATAAACACTTTGAGCAGTACAAGCTGCTGGCCTCTTTTGAGGCCTCAGTCTGCAGCTGCTGGTCCAAATAGCAGATCCAGAAGGCCGCACTGCCTCCCCCACCGCCATCTGCACCTCTATTGGACTACGAATAGTGGGTGTGGGCTGAATGGGGAGTCTTGTGCACCCTTCGAGGACTCCACGTTCAGGCTTTTGCTGTCCAGCACAGTGTGCATCCGTCGTCTTATAAAACCCCTCGTACCGTTGGAGGTGAACAGATTATGTTTAAACCCTTATGCTGCCTATCTTCTCTACCAAGATGCCCCTCAAAGGCCGATCTAGTATCTAGGTCCTTACTGGGTCACCATGCTCATGAACTTGATCACCGATAAGATACCTATTGACCGATTGACGGCCGCTGATATCAAAGCACAGTCTGGCGGGCTTATAGCATTGATCATTATCATTGTCGTCCTCGTTGTGATTGTCGTCAATCAAATACATGTCATACGCAAGACAGGGTGGTTGCCACATTATCTCGGTTGGTATGTCCTCGGAGGAGTCATCACGCTCGTGCTCACACTTCTGCCCACGTTAAATCTGCGGATACATTATTACATCTTGGCTATGGTGTTGATACCAGGAACGACTTTCCCAACCAAGTTATCCGCCATTTATCAAGGCTTCTTATTTGGCATGTTCCTGAATGGCGCGGCTGCTTGAGGTTACGACTCCATCTTGCAGACCACTGCGCAGGTCAGTCTATGCTTTGTACCGTTTGGAGATGTCTGTTAACAGTGCTGTCCGGTTGTCAGCTTCAGCGAGATGCACCTCTAGGCTCTGACCTCTCGTCGTTTGCGACCAATTCCTCTACCTATAACACTTCGATACTCCTGCAGGATCAGACCATCTTTTGGTCTGCATTACCTAGCGGGGAAAGTTGGGATGGTTTCAGCCTCATCGTCGATGATGTCGAGCATTACATCGGAACTGTGCTGAATTATTCATTGTCAGAATTGCAAGCAGAAATACCTCACTTCTTCCAGCTAGCTGTGAGTGAATTTCCATTCTGCATGAGAATGTCAAGAAGGACTGACAGTAACGTTAACAGTTTATGAATGCAGGGACTCGCTCAGGTTTGAGCAGGAACAGACACGGGCGAAGTTGTGGATCATATGAAAGAAAGCACGAGGGACTCGGAGATGCTGGAGCCGTATCACACGGTGAACCGTGTGGACGCATGGTCGTTTTGTATAGCTTAGGTGTTTGACCAACTCGCAATGAATCATGGTGCCGACTCCATGAAAATATGACACAAAGTGTTCAATTAGGATTGATCTCGTACAGAGATTGACAAATGGACAAAGCATGTACCCAAATGAGTCTATGGACGTGCATGTTATGAGAGGAACTGTCAAAGTGAGTATGGAGCTCCTGGTCAATATAAGCAACCTTTTCTGGAGAAAAGGGACAGTTTGGTGGCTCGCAAACAACCTCTGCCATGCGATCAGGGGTGGTAGCTGTGAACGGGTTACCATTGTCCCATTCATCCACATTGTGTTGAAGAAAATGCATCATGAGCATAGGATTGTCGATGACATCCCAGTCAATTCCATACCCTTCGATACTATCAATCTAGTCTGGCCCGATGTCATGAAATCTGAGTCCCCTGGGCCCGTCTCGCACCATCCCAAACAAAAACATCTCGCGTGGACTACATGGTGACTCGCCGCGAATGCTGACCTTATGCGAGTTCCACGCTCAAGCCCAATCCAAAGTGTCCTCATTCACAGTGGCAAGGAAGAGATGGTATAGGAGCCAAATGTGAGCAGGTCGATCTGGGTCCAAACCATAGTGGTGCTCAAGTTCAAGGAAGAAGTTCTTCCATTTCTGCCCAAAGCCTTGGGTGATGTCGTACCACAGACGCTCAATACGTGTATTATGAACACTTCTATATCATGAAATAGTGCAAGTCAGTAGTGATACAAAGGGTGAAAAGGAGAGGAACACGCACCGCCCCCATATGTAAGAGCCACGACCAATCCTTCTGTTTTGCTCCATCCACTCTACAACCTTCACATTCTCCATTCCATGATCACCTCGTACACGGCTGGGGATTCCATAGTCTGGTATGGCAGAGAGGAAAAGATCGAGGATGGTAGTGGAGCAGTTGTTGTTATTAACACGGATTCCTACAACCAGACGAGTCTTGCCATCGACGAAACAATGCTTGACGAGTTTCCAGCGGATAAGACCTGGTGTCAAAAATATTGGAGGATATCAACGAAAAATATGGACAATATAATCAACAAGATAGTTCTGTTGCCTACCGTGCTGGCCATCGTGATGCCAGAGAGAGTTTGGCCTGGGAACATTGTAGACCTTGCGATGAATGCGACGATCTCCAAAAATGGCAGGAGAACCATGCACACACACATACGAAGCGGCAATACGACCAGTAGGGACACGATGACCTTGTGCTCTAAGGCACCCACTGAGCATGCAGCGGCCAAAGTTAAGAAAGATGTCCAAGATGTGAGCGATCATATCATCGAGTTGAGCATTAGACATGGTGGAGACAGGAGGTGTAGTGGAGGAATATGAGCGTTCAATTGTGCCGTTGGGCTGGTGATAGACCGGTGTGCCAGGTTGGACCAAGCCATGCTCGAGGGCATGGTGACGAATCATGCGGGCATTACATTGAAAAATTGGGGCAAGTCCAAATGGACCACAGAGCTCTAAGGCTTGTGCAAAGAATTGGCAGTCGATCTGAATTCTTGGGCAGCCTCGCCTCCCAGTATGAGTCTGCGTGGTGATGAGAAAGCTGGGACCTTCTTGAGGGTCAGAAGACTGTTGGTCGGCATCATCAAGAGCCTCAACTATGTCAGCGACGCTTTGCTTAAGTGTCCTGTACTCAGTGGAGGGGATGAGATGACGGTGCTTAAGGTTTTGTCAGTGACAGTAAGTAAAGAAAATAAATCAAGAAGCACATTACCTGCTCGGCTGCATGTAGTAACTGTAGGACTTGGTTTCGCTGTTGGTCAAGGCGGGTCCAGTCTCCAACTTGAGTGAAGAGCGCTTCAATGACGCGATTGCAAAGCACATCATACGCGGCGTGGATGTTATGTAGTTGATCTGGCATGATATAGTCTAGACACCGGTAGGATCTGTCATCTACGAGTGAGCAGGTATCAAGACATTGATTGCAATCGAGAGAAATGGCTATACAGCTCACCTGCAAGATGAGAAGCTTGGGGGACTAGGTGATGGTGGGAGTGTTGAAAAAGCACAGCCGACAGTTGCAATTGCCCCAGTGGCGGCCAGTCTGTCATGTAGCTGATATGGGCCTGCAAAGACTGATAAAAATTGATACTCCCTGATGGGCTGCGCACGATCAAAAGATAAGAAAAACTGACAAAAGTCGATAAAAGACAGTTTATGATGTCGTGAATATACTGATAAAATCTGATAAAATTGATACAGAGTGGGCAGTAATAAGGTTTTATTGACATGAGTTCAAAAAGACTTACTGAGCAGACAAAAATGTCGTATGCATGCAACACGAACTGTGTCTCGAGGTACAAGTGGTTAGTGATATGTATCAAATTTAACCAATAATTATCGATGACCGTACAATGTTATTTGCTCATATGACTTGACGAATATTCATGAATGTCAATAAAGAATAATAAAGATTGATAAAAACCGGAAAAATGCTATAAAAAGCATGGAAATTTGATGTGAATTGTATTTTTGTCACGAGAAATGGTTAACTCTAAAGACGATAGGTATAAAGCATTTTGTATAAAGTCTAGCAGCCGTATGGTGCGTAAATTGTCTAATAACATCCATCATAGTTGACAAGTGTTACTCTGCCTTCAACAGGGGCGTGAATTAGACTCGTTGTCCGCCAACGGCAACCTCAGATATATATTCGGATTCTCCATCGGCCGCTGCGCTAGCTCGACACTGTTACACCAGTTTGTTTCACTGACTTTTGATATGTGTGATAGATCCTTTACCCTTCAACATCGAGGCACATCCACACGAGTCCAAGACTCTTCGGAAGTATACGATGCCATCGTTCTACAGTACGGCACTATAGTAAACGATTTGGAGTCCAGACAGGCTAAAGCGCACACTCCGCGAGGCTCCCGCGCTGTGCCAGAGTGAGATCGACGACGTATGTGACACTAACCCCTGTGGTTCAGACGAGCTCTGGGTCCGATATAATTGTACCGAAATACTCGCAAAATTGTTCCACCTAAGACAGCTAACGAAATCTAGTGAGTGTTGAGGTATTCCGAGCATGAATACAATGCGACCGCACTGTTGTCAAGGCCAAAGTGAGCCTGTGTCTCGAGCTTAATGCTTGGAGTGCTTTCTCCTTTTTTCCCCGTTCATCATCAGATTCGCATTTCTCGACTTTTTCCCAATTCTGTTTCTGATCGAACGACCACAGGTGTCGACGACGATTTTAAATTCAGACTTCTTCTAATTTTTTTTGTATATCGGCCGAGGAACGATCGGGTCTGAGGTAAGTACACACTGGTACTTACATTGAGCACTTGTTCTGAGTACTTACCCTCCCTGTGGGCCGTGCAAGGAGTCGGGCGGTCAAGGCCCGATGCCGATCACTGGGTCAAAGTATCGTAGGAACATTTCAACAAAACCCAGCGGCTGCGGTTGTAGACTTTGCTGTAGACTCCGTTCAACAGAGACATCGGTCATCCTAGAAGCGGCGCAACAGTTACCCAAAGACGCAAAGTTGTGTAAGGCTCCACTCAAGAAGTACAGACGTGGAAAGATGACCAAGAGAAAGGGGATTGGAGTTGTGTGAAGGAGAAGGATACAGCGTCCAAACTTCAACCTTCGACCTTGACCATTCCGACTTACCAGAAAATAAAAGCCCAGCGAAATGCAATCACATGAAAAGGAAAGGGGGGAAAGGTGGAGAAATACGATATGCGCAAGCGGACCGCAGACGTGTTACGCGGCCGACTTTTCGTGTAACTCTTCTGTGGACATCTTTTCCTCCAATGAGGGTGACCCTGGCGGGATGGCGCCCGCTTGATGGAGGGCATGGCCATGTATATGCTCTGTGGCGTGCTCGCCGTCGAATAGAACTGCAGTCTCCTCGAGGGAGAGGCCTTTAGTCTCCTTGACGAAGAAGAAGAGGTAGACGACCTCGAACGCGAGCCAACACACGTAGACGATCTATAAACACATATATTTAGTAGGTAGCGTTGAAAGACACTCGGAGAAGCGGAATGGTATCGAAGAGGTGGTGCTGAACGTACGTAGTACTTCCACCCAATCTTTTCGAGTGCGATGGGGTTGACGTATTGGTTGAAGATGAGCGCGACAGAGATGGTGAAGTTGAATATGTTAAAGCCCTTTGCACGAATAGGATAGGGCAAAATCTCGACGGTGTACGAAACGATCAACGGTGAAAATGCCAAGCTATTCCGTACAGATCAGCTTGAGTTGCCGAGGTATGAAGAAATTATCGCTGAGCAGCTCACCTGTATGAGGTTGCGAAGAGGAAAATGGATGCAATGACGGCGTGCGCGGCACCAGCCGTGCCGTGCTGCGCGAATAGAGCGGAGCAGATGGTTTGCAAAGTGAAAAAGAGGAGCATTCCGCAGGCGGAGGTTAAGAACAACACGCGACGACCCAAGCGATCCACCATGGTTGATGAGAGACAGGCCCAGAACAAGTTCCAGATTTGCAAGATACCATTGATGAGAAGCTATTGCGAGAAAAATAAACAACACGGCCCACGGAATATGTTGACATGACAAAAGTGAACATACCTGGATGGTGGGGTCGGTGATCCCAATAGTGTCAAAGACCTTGTTGAGGTAGTAGGAGATAAGACCATTGCCGGACCATTGAGAGAAGAAGGCGATGGCAATGATGATCCGCATGCGTCTTCTGTTGCCAGGTGTGGCAAAGAGTGACTTGTAACCAACATTTTCGGCAACTGCACAAAATACAACATGTCAGATCTCGGCGCACATAAAACATGTGTCAACGTTGCCGAACCATTTCTGTCAAATTCTATGGCTGCCTTGATTTCTTCGTATTCATAAACAACAAGGGGATCTTGCCTGTACCTCGTGAGCAGGTTATGCGACCTCATTCTGTGAAAAATACTGACTCGTTGCCATCGGCATGATAATAGGCGAGTGTCTTGATGGCCTCTGCATGACGGTCCTTACTGACTAGCCAACGAGGAGACTCTGGCACGAAGTACACCAAGAGAACCTGGACTATCGCTGGAAGACCCTGCAGGAGAGACGGAATACGCCAAGCCCACTCTGATTTTATATGTTGCGTTCCAAACGTTGTCCATGCCGCGCTAGTCAGACGAAAGGATTGTGAGAGTTCATTCGATAATGTGATCATCGACGAAAGATGATATTTCATACACAATAGAACCGGCATTCCAGAGAGAATTGTAGAGCGACGTTAGAGGAGCACGGTACGTGGGATACGAAATCTCCGTGACAAGCATAGGCGCCGCGTTAGCTGAGTTTGAAAGGGTGACCCGCTTGATCAAAATCCTTTGCACAATGGACTGTTGAGAGCATACCAGCAAATGTGAGACCGAAACCGATGAGGAAGCTATATCACAAAGAATAGAAAGAGTTTCGGTATATGAGCGACTGGTGACTTACCGAGCACCAAGGAACATGCCGACGGAATGCGCCGCCGTCTGGATGGCCGTGGCGACACACATGATGGCAGCACCAAGGAGCACGCTACTACGACGTCCAATTCCATCAGAAAGGTAAGGTGCAAATGGATATCCAGCGAGAGATCCGATGTTCTGCGTAAGAGTTCATTAGCTGTAAGGGCAAGAGAGAAGCAACGAACTTACCTGAATAGCATTCAGAAGACCAAGNCTGCCACCTTGAGGGTTATTGAAGTAGTTCTTCCATTGGTCCTCCGACTGCAGGGCGTTCATCATACTTCCATCGTAGCCATTCGTAGAGGAGGTTATCAGACTGGAAGTGATGCGAGATGAGCTGGAGAGGATGCCACGTATGGTTTCTCCGACCAACATACAGTAAGACGATCCAGGCATTGAGTGCTATGATCCTGGTGGCAATTAAATCAGTGCTGCTAGCAAAGCGGTGTATAAAGTATTGAATACACACCGCCTATTGTTGTACCACTTTCGCTTGGGATCGATGAGATCCGCATAACCTGCCTCCTTGACGTTGGCGACGACGGCACCTGCACCCATGATGATCGTAAAACTTGTTCTGAATATAAAAGGTGAGTGGAGGAATCGGGTGAAGAAAAATAATCCCACCGGTGGGTTTATATTTCTGCATGGCAAGTCCAGGTGATCCAGCTGTGTGGGTTTCAACGAAGATTCTCCTTCAGCATTCACCCTGCACGGTTCAGTCGGGCCACCTCGAGTCTGGTGCTTTGGATGCCTTTCCAATGTTTTTTCTGGGACACCATACGCACCTTTGCAAGGACAAGCGATACGGAAAAGTTCCCTGCAAAGTCAGTGTTTTGTGAAATGGAACAAAGAATTATTCATTTGATCCACAGGTTCAAATGACGCAAGATACTTAGAAAATAATCCCAAGAGCCTTTGATTCTTCCAATTTTTGGCACATACATATGGTCGCAATTGCCGCCTGGCTAGGGCCTGAGGCAGCGCCGTCATGATTGCGCGTAGCATAAGTATTCACCTTGGTCACACGGTGACCTTGCTATGTTTTAAACTCCGAATCCCCGCGAACGGAGCCGTCACCCGTGACACAACCTCCACAATGACACTCGTTCAGGTCTCTCCTGGTTAAAATAGCTGAATCCAAGTACCATCCGAAAAACACCAAGGAGCTGTAAAATATTTTCGGCTTCCCCTTATTTCCGCTTTTCACATGGTGCGAAGAATTTCCTGCGAAGTCCAACCTTTTAAACATCTTCCGCTTTGTGGCGCAACAATCAAATACAGAGCGTCATAAGCCTCATGTGTATCTTTATCGCCTGGGTAGTTTTCTGTAAGTACTCGCCTCGAGGCTGAAACCTTCGTCCCATGCTCCCCGGGCGGTCCGTTGTCAGACCTAACTGGCCAGACATTCTCACCCAGTGGCCTTCCTAACTTGACCCTCTCGTGATCCTTCTGGCGCGCATTGAATACGTCACGGCACGGGCCTCATCTATATCGAGTGCTCGGCTCCGTATACATCACTTCTCCGCTATAGCCCTCGCTTGCACATACTTAATTCCCCACAGCGCTCTCCAATATCAAGTACGGACCTTGGGCCTTCAACTCAAGTCTGTGATCGAACGGACCCGATTTTTTTCTGCATGTGCCTCCATTTGACCTTGAACGTTCGTCTCCCCATTTTCCTCTCAAATGTATCCGTGATGCGTGTCGTTCGTATAGTGCCTGCGCCCCACTCTCTGTCTCATAGCTCAAGCTTCTCACCTCTGAACAGATTTCCATTCCTCCCTTGCTCCCCCCAGCAAGGGCTTCAACTCCTGCTCTCAATATTTTTCTTTTCTTCAATTTTACTCGACATCCTGATGATTATGTTATGCCACGAACCGTACGCTACCATACGTTTCACCTGCCTCAACAAGCCCATCCTATCGTCTGTGGAACAATTCGAGTGTCGCGCGCTCCGATCCGCGTCGCACAAGTCCTTGAGGTGTCACCTGAAACTTGGGGTCGTAGCTCTGTGATGATGCGATGGCAAATTCGGGCGGCTTGATGTAACTTATTCTCTAACTCAAAGTCAACTTTCTCTCTCTAGAATTCTGCATGTGCTGTCTGCCGACAGGAACCGGACACCATCACAATACAATCCCGCTGTGTAAAATACACTGCAACAGCCGCTCCAGTCCGGTCTTACAGCGTAAGGCCCTTCCTATCTACAGTTCGAGGAGCGATACGTCGTCCTGCCCACAAACAGAAGAGAAAACAACGAAAGCAAGCAAGTATATCGATTCGCAAATCATGTATTCAACAACAATATGTGATCACTGTGTATCATGATCAGTAGATGGTCTCAGTCCGTCTCGTAGTCCATGCCCATATGCATCTTGCAGGACCCACAACCCCGCCTCCGACAACATCCTAGACCGGTGACCACTGACCGTCTGTCTGAGGGGCGACGTGAAAGGCTGGCAATCTGCCTGAGCGTCATGGCATCGCTGATACGCAGGACTCTTCAACCACTGGAAATTTTGCCTTCCGATCCCATTAGTCCCGCAGGCTAAATAAGGCGCACACTCCGCGAGGCTCCCGCACCACGTCAATGTTGATGAAAATCCAGACCCTTGCCGTATGCATTCTACAGATCTAGCGATGCGATTGCCGGCGAGAACGGTTACCTCGGATCGCGGTGTCGCAGTGGATTGCCGGGGCTTGGGAGAGGGGTTGATGTCGAATCTCGTCTCTCGATGCCCCCCATCACTCGTATCAAGAATCCTAAAGCCAGAAATACGTAAAGAAAGTTCAAGGCACGCGTGCATATCTGGCGAGAGTGAGACAGACTCATCTGCTCACTAGACGCCGGGGGTTCGTAGGGGATGAGCGACGCATTCAAGATACACTTAGTATACGAACACGATCGCGAGAGATGAATCTCAGATGGCAACACGCCGAGTACGAATGATTTATCAAAAATTGTGGAGTGAAGATGCGAGCGAGCGCCAGCGTCCAGTTTCTGATACCCGATCTGTACATGCAGACACGCGACGAAAGACCTGGAGGTGGACGACACTGTCCTGGTATTAAACGAGACAGGTTTTTAAATTAAAGTGGGTTGCGATATCTACAGACGCGCGTGGTGCACGTTAACTTGCAAAATTCCGAAATATCCGGTGGGGTCCTGTCCTTGCCCGGTCCTTCTTAACGCGTGTCGCGGGTTCATACCCGAGGGGTAACTGTTTGACCAGCAGGAAGATTGAACCAGTTTTTAAAGGAAACGTGAGCACTGAAACCGAATAAAAAGCACCTGAGAATAGACCACACGAGGTAGACGGGAGCAAAAACGCGTGGGAACATTTCCTCTCCGCGACCTGCGATTGCCAATCTCTGTCTGCGCTGCCGACGCGATTGCGTGTCTCGGCTCCACTCCGATCTCCGAATGTACTCATAGCCTGCGCGAAATCATTGTTTGTCTCGCGAGCTCAACTATTGCTGCGATTAGGGAGCGTTCTTTCATGTGGAATTTCGCGCATGGCAAATCTGTGATTCCAGTGATTTTGTAGTCGAATTGTAGTCCATTTACAACAAACGGGAGTCATTTTCGAGCTCCGACACGAAGACGGTTCCAGCAAAGGAACATCCTCCCGAGTTGCAAGTCAGCTTCGATTCAACAAAGTGTCAACCCTGCCCTATAAAAGAGACCCACATGTCACCGGCCCACCCACCCCCACCCACACGCAACCATGGGCCAACACTGGAGCCTCCGCAGCCAATGGTTCCCTCCCCGTCCCCTCTTCTCCACCGACCACATCCCCGACCTCTCCAACCGCATCGCCATCGTCACCGGCGGCAACACCGGCATCGGCAAGGAAACCGTCCGCGCCCTCCTCTCCCACAACGCGCGCGTCTACCTCGCCGCCCGCGACCCCCTCAAAGCCCAGCTCGCCATCGACGACCTCAAAAGCGACACCGGCAAGGACACCCTCTACTTTCTGGAATGTGATCTCGCAGACATGAAGAGCGTCGCCAGAGCCGCAGAAACGTTCCTGAGCAAGGAACACGAACTCCACATGCTCTTCAACAACGGGTGCGTCCCCTCTCCCTTCTCTCTCCTCCTTCCTCAAACCAAACCGGATATCTTAAACTCGAAGCGGCGTGATGTGGACCGACGTCTCCCAACTCACCAAAGACGGCTACGACCTCCAATTCGGCACAAACTGCCTCGGCCACGCCCTCCTCACCCTCCGCCTCATCCCCGCCCTCCTCGCCGGCGCCCGCTCCTCTCCCGACGCCAAAGCCCGCGTCGTCACCACCGCCTCCCTCGCAGCCTACCTCGACGTCATCCACTGGGGCACTTTCCGCCCCGGTCCCGAACGCGACAAGCTCGACACCTACGCCCTCTACAACCAGAGCAAACACGTGCGTCCCTCGCCTCCCTCCCTTTCTTTTTCTCCTAGCATTCTCAACTCGCCTCGTCCATAGGCGAACGTGGTCTTTGCGAAAGAGCTCGCGCGCAGGTACGGCGATAAAGGCATCGTCTCCACCTCCGTCAACCCCGGAAACCTCAAGACAGAGCTCCAACGACACATGGACCCCATCAGCCGCTTCTTCACCGTCAGTCCCCCCTCCTCCCCCTCCTCTCTCATTCTGTTTCTGACAGAATGCCGTGGCGTATCAACAGAACCTCGTTCTCTACCCGGTGCCCTACGGCGCGCTCACACAGCTCTATGCGGGCACGTCCCCGGAGTCGGTCAATCTCAACGGAAAAGTACGCATTCCCCTCCCTTTCCTCTCGTCCCCTCCGGACTCATTCAAGCTGCGTCCTCAGTTCCTCGTCCCCTGGGCCCGCGTCGCCGAGTGTCGGCCCGAAGCGAGCGATCCAGAAATCGGAAAGCGGTTGTGGGAGTATATAGAACAGGAGACCAAGGACGTCTGACCATCGCCTCCCCAGAGCTCTCATGGGGATTCGGAGCTTCGAGGTCTTTTTGGGCGATCGAGGCTCGAGCAGAAACACACGGTGTTCCGTGCTCATCTGACGTCTTTGCATGTTGTTATGCTCATCCATGCACCATATCCTATCGTATATGTAATCTTCAAAGACAAGGTCACGATGAGCGATTACAAACGAGGCAAACGTATGTATACCAAAATAAACTTTTCTACAGGAAACATGCAAGCCACTAAGTAAATTAGGAATGATGGCATGCATCCCATCGTCAAGAAAATTCACGAGCACAAAGACAGCATCATGGTGGGCAGTACCGCGAGACGTGACTCGTCTATGTCTAAATCCCGAGAAGCTCCGCCTCGTGCTCCAAGATCGACACGGCCTCTGGGAAACGCGGCGTGAACTTGCACTCGAACGGCGCGGGGCGGCTGTCCGAACAAGACAGAAAACAATTTAATTTCAGTACCAATTCCCGAAAAAAAAAAACACGCACACGACGAGCCCGTCCTCAACGCACGCGTCCACATCCAAAGGCCCCTCGCCGCCCTCCCCCCCTCCCGGCCTCTCAATCTTAAACGCCCACAGCACCATCGCGATATCCACGAACAACGAATTGTCCGCCACGTGCTTCCCCACACACACCCGCCTCCCAAACCCATACGTCACATGCCCCTCCCGCTCCCTCTCCCCCCCAAGATGCCTCCCCGGCTCAAACCCGACCCCCCCGTCCTCCCACCCATCCCGATTGATCGCCCAAATATTCGGAATCACGATCGTGCCCCGCGGGATGTACCACCCCCGGTACCCGTC
>SGPL01000557.1:5385-21325 GCA_004802705.1 Bondarzewia mesenterica
TNTNNNNTNNNTNTCNCNNCNNTGATCGCACCNCTNNTCACCATTTGTAGTCATGTCCATTCACGAAGTCAAACTCACACTCAGCCCATTCTTCTCATTTTCGAGCAGCACCATTTTTTTTTCTTTCTTTCTTTCTTTCCTTGTTGGCTAGACCATACGATACACAGCACGTACAATTTCTTTCTTCACATCCAGGATATCCCGATGGCATGCATCCGACCCGTCCCTTGACGTTTTTCTTATNCATTTTTTTTTCCTTCCTTCAACGGTTTCTATTCGNTTCTTCTTTATCTTTCTTTTTCCTGTCACCCAGNTGCCCTCTTTCAGGTGTCCGACGCNTTCACTTTTGTCGCGCCGGTCTCGTCCCGTCTNGCGTCTCTCTTCTTTCTTCCAGCATTGAGCNTTTTCGGCCCTCGTCGCTCCAGCATCGCACTCGCACTCGCATCACCCCGCATTTTTTCTCAACCGTATCCGTATCCGTATCCCGTGTCGCATTTTTCCAACCAACCAATATACAACCAGCAAGAACAAATAACAAGAAGTTTCGCATCGGGGTTTCTCCCTTCTGTTTTCCCTTTCCTTCCATTCCGGTCGCGGCTTCCCCGCTCGGAAACCTCGTATCCATCAATCAGTATCCGAATATTCGATCATTCCATTCATTTCTTTCGTCCGGCACTCTTCGTTCGTTCGTGACGCCGGCGACTTGACTTGACGCGTTTTCTTTTCGTGCGTACATTTTCTTAATTTTGTCCATGCATGCGTCCATTCATTGATGTATTTTGTTCAACTATTTTCGTCCAATCGGCTGTCCCGCCCTTTCGTTTGTTCGTCGACCCGCGTCCTCGTTCCATCCCATCTCATCCTCGCACGCGCATTCTTCCGACTATAATTGGTTCCATTTCGCGCGTCGTTCTGTTCGCCACAAATCATGCCCCACCACACCGCATTCTTCTGATCTCTTGCCCGGACTCTTCCCTATCCCGACTCTCCAACATCAGTAAGCATTACAATCACAATCACAAGCATAAGCACAATCCACTCGACACACTCAATCCGAATCGTATCCATCTTTTTCCGTAGATTTCTTCCATACCTTACCACAACGCGCGTAATGAGCATACATACAATACCACACAGCCGCACGTTCTTTATTTTCTTGTTCCCTCTTTTTCGTTCCGAGAGGCATATATATTTATGCAGACAGATTTACATACTTACATACAGACATACGTGTATCCATCGAGCAGAGCTTCTGCAGTACCTAGAACAATCGAATTCAATTCATCGCGGTATCTATACCTCATGCGTCCGGCGCACTGAGTGATGGATGTGCCTTTGACGGATTTGGGGTATAAAAGGATTGGTTGAGGGGTGAGGATTGTGAGTCGGTCGAGAGTGAGTACAGGACGGTGCGTAGGGGCCGGTTGACGTTGACGAAGCGGCAAGCGACGACTGTACATGTATTTCAGGCCCGCGAAAAATTCTTTTACTTGTGTATTGTTGTCGTTGGGCATGGGCGAGGAAGATGTGGGCAGTGTCACACGGTCGACGGGCATCATGCGCTGTGCGCACTCCTATGATACCATACGGTAAATCTATTATCTATTTCACTCACGTACCTCGGAGGCCACTCCACCTCCCAAACTCGGGAACGGGGAGGATGTGGACAGCACGGGAAGATTGAACGGCAACTTGAGCATCCCGCTCGGGGAGGGGGGGTGCCTACATGTGGATCCATGGGATGTATGGAGCCAGCGGGGACTGGGAAAAAGCTTGTAACGCTTTGCACGGACCCGGTTGACAGGCTCGTTCACGCAAGCAAGCAAAGCCAAAAGACGAGTCGGACCGTGTGCTCCCCCTGAGGCCTTAAGTTTCACCCCGGCGAAACGTGTGAATCCTCCGCCGACAATAAGGACAATTCAGGTGGACGAAGGAGGAGAGAGGATGGCTGTCGTGCATGTCACAGTTTGTGTGTGTGTATGTGTGTCTCACTCACTTTACTTATCGCAGCCACAAACTGCGAACTACTGGCGCGAGGGCTCGCTCAAGATCCAGGGTCGCCGGATCGCGTTGGGCTGGGCTTGGGAGAAAGTCTGTGAAGGGATGCGTAGAGGACGTAGTCGAAGTTACATACTGAGTCACTCTCCTCAACACGATGCAACCTTCTTCCTGAATGAGAAAGCAGAGACAAGTCTAGAGTTCATCACAATCAGCCAAACAAGCGTGCAGGTCCGTGCCTGTGCTTCGCATCCCTTATGAATCTGAGTTTTGGCCTAAGTATGTACCTTGATTTACCTATAGTCTAACTTGTTTGCGGGGATTGAGAGCAGCAAAGCTTGAGAGGATGTGTCACGGTCCGTGTTGACGCCCAGGGGCACAGCGGGGGCGGGGGAGAGCCTACTTCCACAATGAGTATGAGGAGGTTCCGCGAGATTCGCGATGCCGCACGCCTTCCGGTGAATCGCAAAAAAAAAACAAGTCGCTAGCCTTTCTGGCTGCAGATGTCACTGAGAACACTGTCAGTCCCACCAATCCCGCGTTCCCCATTCCCGCACCAGCAATGGGTCGGGAATGTCAGTGGGTAGACATGTAGGCGCGCGCGGTGATGACGCATGATGCGGAGGAAGGTTGAGATGCCGGGTTTGGGATGCATCTTTCCTGTCATTCATTCAGTCAGTACATAACATTCTTTGTTTCTGAGGGCTGCGGCTGCAATACGTACGTACCCATGAGTTCGCTCAGCGCTGGGTTAGATACTCACGGATTGCGTTTTCCGTGAATAATCACTTGGGAAGATCCGAGTGTGCTCCGAGTCGGTGTAGGGTGGGCTGCACGAGGCCCGCGCGCAGTATTCATCTGCGCGATACATGCTGATGACATAGAATAGTATTTAGCGCGTGGAATGATCACCTGCTCAGAAGTTTGAACTGAGACAAAAAGGGCAGCTCTGGACTTGAGCTTGAGCGCTACGGACGAGCTCCGTGGGCAGGCCCCGATTCCGTCGACAGGGTTGTTTTACCTCCGGGTACGATCCGGCGCGCCGACGAGAGGGATCGGCGCACCGGCGATTAATTAAAAAAATGAGGACCGAAATACACACTTGTCACGGGTCCTTTGCCTCGGGACACCCGATCCGAGGGGACGGTGCGCAGATGCGATGGGTGCCTGCGCGGGCATGGCTTAATTAAAGGAGGCAAAACACTTGCCTTTTTGGGCCCCCGAGGAGATTCGCTCCGTTGTGCGAAGGTTGATGAGGTGACTTATCAGCTATCTTGACGTCTTGCGGAGACTATGATGGATTCAGTATTGCGTTTTCACGCTGGAGCTGGGCCGTGCGCGAGCGCTGACACGGAAGGTCACAAGTCGATATCAGCCATGTCGTCTCATCGATGCACACATTTTTGCGATGCAGCATTAGGACGAGGAGGCTGTGTGTGTGGATACCAAGTAGCCAGGCCTGAAGGAAGCGTCGCAGCTTGCATTTGCCACGAAAATCAGAAGTCAGCGCTCAGCATGATGATGATCCTTGGCGTTGCTTATCGTGCAAGGTTATTTCGACGACGTCGAGGACCTGAAAGTTGAAACGTGCATCGTCCAGCGATCAATGAGCGTGGAATCGCGTTCACACCCACCTCTGCTCTTTCTCGTGATAGGTTCACCTCCAATCAGATGCGCTCCGAGCCAGTCGCACCAGAAATGCAGGTTACAAAAGATCCTCATCGAAGAAGCCTGATGTAGATCAATGTACTCACCGGCGTCAAAACGCAGCCGCGACGGTGGGCGCAGGATTAACATAGCGGTTGGCCAGCGCTGTATGAGTATACATCATGGGTAAGAATCACGTCTCAAGAGGTGCGACTCATCAGATGAACCTGGCATCTTGTGATTGTGGTAAGGCTGGTGATAGGGTAGGACGTGAATATATAGAACGCCCGACTTTGCACCGACGTGATCTCCTTGATGGCGGACCCACTCAGCGAGACTCAGCGATGCTCATGAAGAATTTGTTACCGTACCGCGGAGCGCGAGACAGCTGTCAGTGTCAGAGAGGATCGCCGCTGGGTGGAGAAGATCAAAGCAAAGGATCGTGACCTCGGACACTGCGAGTCGTGGGTTTTGGGAAAATGTTTGGTTAATCTGTGACGAGGAGACAAGATCTGATTTCACTCACAAGACGCCCCGCGCTCGACCCTGATTCAGATTTCCCATGGTACGCAGACACGGCTCTTGGGATCAGACAGGCCTGACAGACCTGAGGCCTAGAGGCGCAAGGGACTCGATCGACAGAGTCATATCCCAGTAGTCATTGGAAGGACAGGTAAGTCCACAGCATCAGCAGCTTCAGATTTTGAGAAAACAAGATCGACGGCAATCGTTTCGGATTCACGACGACCGACCGACCGACCGCATTCAATTAGATAGGGGACGACCTGATGAAATAAGACCCATTCTGGACGAGAAAAGGGTGATATTCAGGAAAGGGGGTCGTTAAGACGGCCTTATTTAAAAAGACTGTCACATGTGTGAAAGAAGGGCAGAGTTCGATCTACGATTGATTTTGTTAGAGAAGACGAAGATGGAGAAGGGCAGGGCAGACGCATGATGGAATACGTCCGACTTCTCATGTCTACTACAGTCTAAGTGCGTGTCTTTGTATGCACACGAACGCTTGGCAGAAAGTAAAATCGTGGATATATGTAATCTCGGGTTCGTGAACCCGACGAACGTGAATCTTGTGTCTGACACTCACCTTACTAGGGCTTTACCAACAAGGAATAATGCATGGCGGTGGACAGCCCGGAAGCATACACCTTGCCAAATGATCGGCAGATGCAGGGCCAAAAAGTCCTGAGAGCAAAGTGAAGGAGGAAAGGGTAAGTTAGAATTCATTAGCGGCAGAAAGTCCACCCAAGTCCGTGCTGCTGATCTTGGACGTCGTTTTAGTTTATCTTCCAATTCGGCTGAATGCACGGCAGGAAACTGCATGAACCCGGATGGGGAGGGATAGGGAGAAATGGGGCCGTGGATGGCACCCGGCTATCAGCCTGTTGCTAGATAGCAGATGCAGGCACGAGGCAAAAGGCGGGAGAGTTGTGTGCCTTGACAAACAATCTTCATAGAGTGAGGCCGCCTGGTGATAGATGCAAAAATCACAGATAGACGATATATGAGGTTCAACATGAGTCAGTGAATCGAGGCGAGCGGATATGTACTTTGATGTCGGATGACTCTTGGACGCTCGGGACAAGTGCCGTTGTTTGCATGTTGTTTGAATCGGAGGCTCTTGCCACACAGATACAAGCAAAGCAAAGGCGGAGGCGGAGGACCAATAACGGACCCGCGATCACGTGGCCGCCTCCACTTCTCTCAACATCGAACAATTCAACAATCTACTCGCTCTATACCCACCACGCCGGCCTCCGCGCCCAATCAACCATCTTTCAATGCTATAGGACATGACTCCCACAACGTCAAATATCCGTCCAGCATGGCAAACTGACGACTTGGAGGAAGAGTGGCCAGAGGAAGTCGACGACTTTACTCCTTCTTCACATGGAGGTACCCGATCTCTCTCTCTCACCACTCCCATTGGCTCCGTGATTGTCCAGGGTGGAGTAAATGAATATAGAACGCCTGAGACGCCGTTGCCCGATGCCACTGGACCCGTCGGCACGTTTTTAGTGCGGCAAGACGCGCCCGCCGCCGTGCTCCCCGTCACCCCGGGGCAGAAGAGGAAGAATCCTATCAAGGATTTCTTCAGCCCAATGGCTCTTGAGCGCATGTTTGAGCCACCCTCGCCGCCGAAAAATACCAACACCACACCCTACCCGCCACACATCCGAACAGCCCCTGCTGTGCCATCTCGCCTGTCGCAGGTCCATGCTGCCTCGTCCTTCTCTCATGACAGCCAAGCAGAAGACGTCACGGAGCAGCGCAGTCAGAGTGACGAGATTATGGAGACCGATCTGCCGAACATGACCGCGTTCGAAGGGCGGAGGCCGAGCATGAATTGTCAGTTCACTTTTGCTGTGCCCCGACAGGCTCCCCCACTTTCTATCACCCCCAACGGATTTCCTCAGGCGCAGAGCACGCCGGGGCCGTCGCGCATCTCTGTGCCAAGCGCACCTCACACAGACCCGCGTCTCCGCCTCTTTCAGTTCCAGTACGATACCTTCACCCGCGACCATCTGTCTGCGATGGTCGACTCCATCGCCGTAAATTCGCCCTCTGGAAGCAACACGGGCCCCACCACGCCCAATGTCTCTTCGCCCTATGGGCTCTCTCGTGTCTCAGAATTGTCTGGCGCGAACGATATATCCCACCTGCGCAGTGCCAAGCGCGTGAAGCTCAGTCCGGTGACCGACTACTGTGGCGAGGGAGACGGCGCGGGCGCCGTCATCCAACGCCCAAATTCGAAGGACTGGGTACGCGATTCTCAAAATCTCATGGAACAGATCAAGGGGCGCGCGCGGGGCTTCTCAACCATCTCGACGGTAGCGTCCGCGCGAACGCCTGGTCAGTCTCCTGCGGCTTCTCATTCACCCGGGCGAACGCCTGGGCAGGACAGAGCTGAAGTGTCCGTCCAAGGTAAGTACATCGTCCCCTAACCACTCTTTGCTGTCTCTCTCGGGCTTATCTTCACGAGCTCGTTCAGCACAGCCGGGTATGCCATCGACGTCCAGCAAGGATTCGTCCACCACAGGCTCTTCCAAACACGGAACCCATTCTTCACTCGCCCTGAAACAAAAGGCTGCCGACTTTATGGACCAGCTCAGGAAGGACATGCGCGGACCCAAACGTGTGTTCTCCACAGATACCGAACCCTCGCGATTGAGTCGCTCTGGCGCCTCGTTCGTCGACAGATCGTCCGCCCCTTCAGACGCGGGACCGTCTCGTTCTCAGGATGAGCGACAACAGACTCAAGATGACACCGAACGTATATTCCCTGCCACCCCTGCGAGACCCACGCTGTCTCCTCACGCGGTAAGAGCAAAACAGAAAGCTAGTCCTCGGAAGCTGCTCCGCAGGCTGAGCGCCGCTGACGAAGTTGATCGCGAACTGGCACAGGACACGAGCAATGCCTCCTTCGACACGTCGCGCCTCTACGCTCAGTTCCCCGCCCCACCCGTGATCGTCGCCCCCGTCCGTCTCGCCCGAGCCGTGTGCGCGCTCGCCNAACCTNNCCNCNNCGAACCCTAACCCGAATACCGCACTTTTGTCCGCGCCGGTCGGACTCACGCCTGCGTACCCTTCGTCTTCCATTCGTTCGCGAGCGAATGAGGATCTAAATCGGTTTGTCTCGTCGAGCACGGCCTCCGGCACAACGTTGACTGTCGGCTCTACCGGCTCGTTCGTCAAGCATCCGGGCCCCGCGCAGATTATGTGCATCGCACCGGAAGATGTGCCCGTCCTTCCTGAGAGAGTGGGTCGGATGGTGTTTGACAAGGTTCAGATGCGCTGGGTTAAGTCGGCTGTTGATGGCGCGCGAAGGGAGGCTGATGGACATGTTGCGAGCGTAGAGGGGGACGTGGAACTGGAAGGGGAGAGTGAGGATCCATTCCGGGATATCGAAAGTTTGAGGGAGGATGAGTCGGAGCCGCGGGAGCTTTCAAATGTGCAGGAGGAGGAGGAGATGCGAGTGGAGGTGCAGCAGGCTGTGGAGATGAGCAGGATTGAGGAAGTGGAAGATGAGGAAACGGAGGACGAGGAGGAGATGGAGCTCACTTCGTTTTCTTTTGATGGGCCGTCGCAGGGGGCGGTCGAGGGGGAGGGTGCTGTGGCTGTCATTGAAGACGACGAGACGACAGACTCTGACAACGACGATGATCAGGTCACACGGCTTACTACTGACATGTCGGCGTCCATGTCGATCACGGGAGGAGCGCAAGACGACAGTCTCATCTCCGATCATGACATTCAGACTGATGGTGTTGTAGTCCATCATGGCATACCCGTCAACATCATCCCCTCAACACCAGGCCCGTCCAAATTACTACTCCCTCCTCCAACAGCTTCTTTGGCACCAACGCCTATACGCTCCGCTTTGAAGAGTACGAGCACGACCCCGNNCTCCGCGCTCAGAAGCAACTCGCAGGANCCATATGAGACGCCAGCGAACAAGATGCAGCACCGCCGCTCAGTCAGTTTCTCTGACGGCAAGCGCGAGGGCCAGATTCGAGGGCTNGGGCGCAAGACCGTNGACTCTGATGCAAGTGGCTCAGTCGAAGTGGATGAGGACGACCACTTTGGCGGTACGTCGAGTTTTGTGCCCTCGGCTCGTTCGAAGCGGATAGCGGATATGATGGAGGACTTGGAGGNCTCGATGACGAGTGAGTTTTGGGGGTGCGCTGGGGCCTGTTGTTGCTGACGCNCGACTNGTCTTCATCATTNTGTAGGTATCGACGACGACTCGCCATCGAAGACCAATAGCTCCGGACGACCCACCGAGGAACTACAGCCCTTGTCTGCCCGACGACCAAACCTTGCGGTCAGCACCAAACCCACTCGTCGNGTGTTCTCGCGATTTCATGAAGCGCAGGCGACACCGGGCACGGCTTACAACCAGAGCATCAAGGCCAATGCGACGTTCCTGACCGAAGCGTCCTTTGGCGTCGCACATGACAAGCTAGTGCAAGTCATCACTGACGTGCAACCGTTTGAGCCGTACTGGGAGGAACTGACCGTCATTGACCTGTCGCGCAAGCACATCGAGAGTGTCGCCCGCTTGAAGGAGTTCTTGCCCAAGTTGGATGCGCTGTCGCTGTAAGTCTGATAGCCTTATCGAAGGTCCGCCGCCAGAAAGCTTATTCTGACCGTCCGACAGGAATCACAATCAGCTGTCGTGGTTGAGTGGAGTGCCGAAGACGGTTCGGACGCTTTCTGTCGCATGCAATGCGTGGGTGCTATCCATGACAGTATCCGTCGTGGAGTCCGTGTCTAACAAGCTTTTTTATTTTCTCCATCTTCATGCATGGGCGTTCTCTCCATTCATTCCAGTCTGACAAGGATCACCTCCTTCAACCATCTCCTCAACCTCGAAAACCTGGACATCAGCCGCAACAACGTCGACTCCCTGAGCCGTGAGGTTTCCCCATCTTATCGTCTCGGAACATGGAACCCGACCGACTGATTCATTTACCAGAATTGGGGTGCCTTCGGCACTTGCGCGAACTCCGCGCCGATGGTAATAGAATTACGAGTGTCGANGGTCTCCAAAACACCGAAGGNCTCGTGAAGCTTAGCCTGCAGGGAAACTGCATCGATGATGTGAATCTCACTCAATGCTCTTGGTGCGCCCATTCCTTCATTCAATCGTCCGCTCTCTGGGCGCACGCTGATAGTTTAACCNATTCAAATGCCATTTGGCTGCGGTCACACACACACGCGTCAAACCATGCTCCGTGATCGTGATGCCTCATCGTGCGCGCTCGATGCATCCCAAATTATGCATCTATCTCCCCGCTGTGCGGTGGCGCCATGCTCTAATTCCCGCTCTCTCACCNGCAGGTCCCGTCTCGAGGTGCTCAACCTGGGCCAGAACGGGATACAGACTGTTTCTGGGCTCAGTTCGTTATCTTCTCTGATCGTGTTGAATCTGGGTGAGTCCGAGTCCTGCGTTCTTTGCAGGAGAACAGTCATGGGGCGGAGCCAGGTATCTTCGTAGAGCGAGAAGGNGGGNACAGGCAGGCTGCATTGCCGGACACCATTTTTCATCNNTGATCTGTGGCTTGTCACGAGGGATCTCCTTGTTTCCATTTCTTCCCAACGTATTTCCGTCTTTGCCTCNGACCAATGCTGACGCCCGTTTTATCTCATCGGCGGTAGACAACAACGCGATTGGCGAGCTCGAGGCGGACGGCACGATGCCCCGATTGCGGATATTGCGTATGAGCGCCAACAGGCTCAAGGGGTTCAATGCCGNGCCCTTTCCGAANCTCAGGACGCTGTACGCGGACAACAACTTCCTGGGCCAGGTCACCAAGGTCAGCAGGCTGACGAAGCTCGAAAACCTGAGTTTGCGAAACCAGGGTGGAAAGGGGCTGTGAGTGACCGTCATTTTTCGCGCCTTTGGGGATCCAACGAATCTGGCTCCCTCTTTTTTCCTCTTTTTTTTCCTTTGAATCTTCCCCAACTATTTCACTGACCGTGCTTGTTCCGTAGGACATTCTCCGTCCGGGACGTCAGGGACGTCAAACGACTGTATCTCTCGGGTCCGTACCTCTCGTGCTCTGATCCTCTTATTCTCAAAGCAACCTAGGAACGTCCAACGCTAATCACTGTTCTCCCGCCCTTCCCGTCCATTTTTTTTTTATATTCCGCACGCAGGGAACCCCTTGTCCGGCGCGTTTCTGTCCGAGCCGTGCTACAACCTGATCTACCTGGAGCTCGCGGCGTGCCGCCTGACGGCGCTGCCCGCGGGGCTGGCGACGCTCGTGCCGAATTTGCGCGTGCTGAACCTGAACTACAACTTCCTGCAGGACGTGCGCGCGCTGGAGGGGCTGCGGAGGCTGAACAAGCTCACGATCATCGGGTCGCGGCTCAGAGGGACCAAGGGGATCATCAAGGTCCTGAGGGGGTGCCCGGACGTGGAGACGGTCGATTTCAGGTACGCCCGCTCGCGCTCTTCGAGACGTGGCTGTTCGTTTCGGATCGCTTTATCGCTTTCTTTCTTTATCATCCCTCCGTCCTATTTTTCGCTTTCACGCGCTTCCCGGGGGCCGACACGGATCTTTTTTTTTTTATCGCTTATCTCTCTCTTTTTTCAACGTCATCCCCCGCCCCGCCCCGTGGCGGTGTCTCCGCTTTGACATGTCTCGCGAGTCAGCATCCCCCTCCCGACAAATTAAGATTGGTGTCAGGTGTCAGACCATGTGCGGGGGCGACGAGAGACTGGGGGAGGTGGGCTTGTCGATCGGACGACGCCAACCATGATTGGTCTGCGCTAGACCGCCTCGAGGGGATCTGCCCTGCCCTGCCTCGTGTTCTGTCCTTGTTGTTTTTTTTGGTGTGAGAGAGATCCCGCCCCTCGGCTAATTTCAAGTATATCTGATTTGATTTGAAAATCCGAGGCGAGAGCCCCTATCTTCTTTTTCTTTCTTTCTTTCTTTCAATTCTCCAGCAATTCTCTCGCTCTCTTTTTTGACGGGAATGTATGCTGACGGATTTTTTTTTGTTCACTCTTTTTTTTTTCACTTTTTCGAATTGGAATCGCTGTGGTGATATATGCGTGCCCACGACAGGATGAATCCATGCACGCTGGGCTGGTACCTGCCTCTCCTGGTCAAAGACGTGCCGGGCGCGCTCCAGCCGTCGGATCCTCCCCTCCCGAATCTCAATCCGAACCCCAACACTCTCTCCGCCACCCATGCCTCGACATCCAAACCGAACACGAACACGAACCCTACGGGCAAGACCGAGCGAGGTCCTCCGCTCCCCCCGTCCCCTTCCTCATGTTCCTCAACGAGCGCCGTCGTGGCAAGAGCTGGACGCGAAGTTTCGGAGGGACTTGCCGGACGGGGGCGTACGTGGGGAGGCTGGCGTATAGGGGACTGGTGATGCGGGCGTGTGGGCGGGTGAGGATGGTGGATGGGGTCGTGGTGAGTCGGAAGGAGAGGGAGAAGGCGGAGAGGTTGTTGGACGGGGTCGGGCGGGCTAAAGGGTAAGGCCTAAGGAGCGAGATGGACGCGTGGACTTGGTGCTGAGTCGTTGAGCGGGCGAGCGGTGTCGTCGTTTTGCTTTTCTTCTTATTTTTTGTTGTTCTTACCCTTCTTGACCTTTTTGTTGTATTTTGGGATCGAGGTTGATGTGGGTAGCGTTCGCTGACTTGCGGTAGCTAGATCTGAAATCTGATGCGTCCCTTTTTTTTTTGAGAACAATACATAAATAAGAAATCTCTTCTTGGCTGTGGTGCAACGCGACACAATAGGGTGGTACAATACGCATGCCATAGAAGGAAGAGGAGGAAGAAGAAGTTGATGAAGCCATTCATACTGCATGCCTGGATCGTGATGGAGGACGCGTTCCAGGGGATCCATCGCGTTTTTCATAAAGGTGGGAAGGGGTCTCCCGGGGGAATTCGAGTTCAATTGTATGAGGTCACGGTGCATGCTTATTGCACGCTCTCGTGGGATTCTGTATGGAAATGGATAGATTCGTTGGCGTGTTGTGTTGTGTTGTATGGTGTGGTGTGGGTATTGTATGGTACGGTGTTGGTAGCGAGGGGCACGGCATTAGCTAAAAGACGGCAGCTGAGAATCGAAAAGGGTCGAGCGCGGAGCGCTGGGCTTTCGATGAAGAAAAAAGAAGGAAGGAAGAGGAGGGAAGGCGGAGGGCTGGAGAGAGGGCCGGATCGTGCTGTGCGTGCGATGAATTCGGAAGAGGTGAAGAAAAAAACGGGAAAGGTGTCGCGTTTTAGAGTCGGTCCCTTGCGACTCTTCCTGCGCGGAGAGTGCTTGTAACAGAGCTTAAAGTAAGTGGATGGGATTGCGGATGAAACGGAAACGGAAACGGTCGGCCCTGGGACTCCTGCACAGCCTTTCCGGTGATGCTGCTCGACGAGCTCTGCATGCATGCATGCCATCGGTGCGACGCGAGCCGTACTACTTGCTAGTGGCAAGCAATCACGTACTGCGTGTGCGTAGAGTGGGATTCGTTTTATTCAGAAAAGAAGGCGGGGCGGCTGGAAATTGATTGGGGAGTTCGGTGCGATGATGCTTTTTGATGATGTGATGCATGATGGGGATTGCGGCGCTCGAGTTGGTACAGAGTATATCGAGTGCCAGTCAACGCAGCCCGATCTCGTTGGGTGGGAAGATCTACTAGATAACTTAGAGTGTAGCGTCGGAGGATGGCGTCGCCGCTCCAGCGCTGAGCGCGCGGGTCGACGTGGAGAGACAGAGATACGACATTTCTGGAGCGTGGGAAGAAGAGGAGGGTGGGGTCCCACAAAGTCCGCGAGCGTATTGCCTCAGGGCGTGCCTGGGTCAATTGAGGCCCATGATCCAGCTCGCAGTATAATCTACTCGCGTTACGCATGAGCCATCTCAATCAATCACGAGAAGGAACATGGGCGAGGGCCCGCCTGAGCAGCTCGATTCGGAAATGATGGAATAGCTCGGGGATTCGGGACACCTCGCCTTTTCAGCTTCACAGCTCCCTTCTTCTCCTGCAAAACAGACCGGACCTCCCCCTGAGGGAGGCGCTCGGTCGGACCTCGTACTCGCATCGTGACTGGCGAGCGAGCTGAGCGTCTTTTGGTTTTCTTTTTTGCGCGTCGTCGAAGCTCGCAGCGCATCGCACGGACACCCACGGATTAATATAACCTTTTTGGGCGACGCGGCCCTCCGAATCGGTCTTTCCCCCTACTGACTTTATACTTCCAAGGATTGCCCTCTGACCCCCCAGGTACCCCGTGAGTGAGCCTGTGCGCGCGATCCCGACGAGGACGCCGCGAATCGCGCCCGACGCGGGGCGGCGACGAGCGACGCGACACGAACTAGGCCAAGA
Organism: Bondarzewia mesenterica; assembly: GCA_004802705.1. Classification (NCBI taxonomy): domain Eukaryota; kingdom Fungi; phylum Basidiomycota; class Agaricomycetes; order Russulales; family Bondarzewiaceae; genus Bondarzewia; species Bondarzewia mesenterica. The sequence goes on from SGPL01000557.1 coordinate 18,892, forward strand.
GGATGCTAAACTAAGGTCGAAGGCGCCCCCCGTTTTCAGGTTTGGGCTCTGCTCGCTTGGCCTCCAGTGGACCTCCATTCCGTGAGCAAGGCGCGGGACGAGTGGGTCGTGGGGACGCTTTGTTTCGTGTTTATCTCGTGTTGGTGAATATGATGGGATCGAGGTACATAAGTAACGAAAGTGGAGGGGAGGATGTAAGTAATAATTGTGATGGGGGTGTGGTTGGATCTGACACAGCATTCATGGATGGAAATTGGACGGGTCGGGGGAGACGAGAGGCAGGCGATATTGGTTGTCGTAAAGGCGAGACGGAGGACCGCCGCCAGATAGACGCGCTGGCCGGAGAGAGAGCGCCGAAGACTCGGTACGAATCTGGCTATAGGACCACTAATGCAGGGACCTCGGGGATCTGGAGGGGATCATCGACGCCCTTGGGTCACATCGCCCGAATTGGCATTCCCTCCTCGCCACTCGCTCGACCCGGCCATTTCAAACCAGGTGATATTTAATATCTCGTCCCTCTATCTCCTCCCTCCTCCTCATTCCCGCCCTCTCTTTTCTCTTTATACACGCTCCCTCTTCCTGCCCCTCCTCGTCCGACGTTTCTCCTCGTTTGCACGCAGACGCCTTGTGGTCCTCCCCCCTTCGATGATCGAGATCCAACCGGACAGCCAAGGCGTGCTTGTTGACCTCTACGACACCGTCCCGCTTGACACATACGGGTCAGTAGACATCTGTTTCCTTGTTTGCGCGCGTTCAATCGAGCTGTCAACCCGGCCACGAGCCGGTTGACAGCCGTGCGTCCTCGGTGGCTGACAACGCACCCCCGCCGGTGCTGACGGCGGTTTGGCGATTGTTCTGACATGGTTCGTCGATGACTGACGTGTGACTGTTATAACAGCAAGCATCGAGCTGGACTGACGCGCGCCGACGAGCCCTCTGTGAGCCACCCCTCCATCCTCTTGTCTCCTGGCTCGGCATCTCCGGCGATCACAAGGTATCTTCCTCGTCCCTGTCCTCCTTTTCCTGTCCTGACGCTGCGAGTCCAGGTCAGACCCGGGGTATTACAATCACATCTATCAGAGGCGAATGTCCACCTCTGCCACTTCCGCCGACTCGGACAATTCCTCCGTCCTTTCCAGGCCTGAAAAGCGCGCCCCGTCCCCTTCTCAGTCCCCCCACCCAAAGCGTCAACGCTCCACCACTGGCCTCGACCAGCAGCACCCCTGGGACACCGACGCCCACCAGCACCACCACCCGGACCCCTCCGCCGCCAGCGTCCTCGACGCCAACACGAGCCCAAAAATACAACTGCCCTCCATCTTCTCGTCATTTGAAGACCCCTTCCGGCAAGAACACCGCCGTGCTTCCCTGCCGACCCTCTCTTCCGAACCAGCCCTCCGTGGCAGGCTCCCTGCATATCCATCTTCTTCTCGCACACAGCCCTCCTCCGCTCTAGCGTCCTACCAGTTCCCTCAATCCTTCCAAGACGACGACAGGGGATCCCGTCCCAAGCTCGCCGCAGACACCCATCTCGGCCTCTCTTTTAGTGAACAGGCCTCTTCCCTCTCCAGCGCGACGACCTCCCTCACCGCCGCCACCGCCTCTGCCTCTGCTTCCACCTCGCCCTCCTTTACCTCGTCCAACTACAGTTCCCCCCCTCTCTCCCGAGTACAGCCTCCCCCGCGCACAGGGCCTTCCATCCCTCCAGTTTTCCGAGTCCGATCACTGGGCCAACGGCACCAGCAGCACCTCTTCCATCTCTCTTCCCGGCATCGTCCGCCCCAGCTCCACCCCCGGAAACACCTCCGCTCTCGGCCTTAAGTACGACGACTCGATCCGTCACTCCTCCCACACCGGCTCGCCGTACGTCATGTCCCAAAACAACAACGCGTCCCCCGCCGCCGCGTCCCAACAAGTGTCCATGTATGGCAACGCCGCCCGCATATCGGGCCAGGACCGCAGAACCTCGTCGTCGTACGCCCAATCGTCGTCCTCGGTCGAGGGCACCAAGGACGAGTGGAGTTTCCCTTCGTCCGACTTTCTCCTGCCCTCGGCCGCAGGCACGTACGGCACGTCTGCGTCGACCGCGAGCACGTCGCCGTCGCGCTCCCCCCCGACGGGCGTGCTGCCCCCGCCCCCGCCGCCAGTGCTGCTGGAGNGTCCGACGAAGAAGCGCGGGAAGCTGCCCAAACCGACGACCGATTTCCTCAAGAACTGGCTCCACTGTCACTCGGACCATCCGTACCCGTCGGAAGAGGAGAAGAAACAGCTGTGCGCCGCGACAGGCCTCAGCATGAGTCAGGTGTCCAACTGGATGATCAACGTGCGTACCACCCCCCTCTCTCCTCCCCCGTTGACGTCTGATGGTTTGCCTTTTCCCAAAAAAGGCCCGCCGTCGGATCCTCGCGCCCGCACGCCCCGCATCGGGGCC